>JAQFYG010000126.1:0-48153 GCA_034694325.1 Entomobrya corticalis
TCACAGAACGAAACAAAACTAAACAACTTTGTACAAAATCCAACAGATGGCTCTGTGATATAACTCTGACCACGTAGCTTGAGTTTCTCTCAATAGGTGGCCAGCGTTATTTCACACACACACACATACAGAACTGACGTATTATAATAGTAATGTAGTGCTGTATTGAATTCGAATAACATCATGAATCGGACGACAGTGAGGAAAGAAAAAATATAAAATCTGCCAACTGTGATCTGATACCAAATACAAATTTTATTACAAGATGTAAAATCTTTAGCTATGTATTTGATTTGCGTTTATTCATCGACTTATTTTCCGCGTTCGGTATAACACACATATATTTTGACAGTTAAAAGTAATATACGGCAGATTAAACAAGGCGTACAGTGTTTTCCTTTTTACACTTTTTTCTTGATATTCTTTGCCACAATATTAAGATTAATTTCATTTGAATTTTGTTGAGCTCACATGATGCTAAGTTTGGAGAAGTGTGCCAGATCTGAATGTAATCTGTGCACTGATAAATCTATAAAGTGTGAATGTCCTCTGTATGGTGATTATAGGTGTAATGTGTCTCATCTTTCACTTTTCTCCCTTAGCGTCTTTTCCAAAATTTATTTTGATCACATTGCAATATTCCCACGCTATTATTATTGGCTACTGAAGTTTGCGAGCATTTTTTGAGTTTTTGGAATTTCGCTAAATGTTAGATGCAGTTTAGTTCAATCAATCTTTTATTTTATAAAAGTTTGTCGGAGTGAATGTATTATATATGAATGTATTTAAACTGAATTTGAAATCCATTTTGCCACATGAGTTTTAGAACAGAAGCTTGGGTAAAACTCGTCTATGTGCTGCAACTGCAGCTGCGTTTTCTTATGCAACTATGATTTGTTAACGCAGAATTTTCTTTACAAAACAGAAAGTTTGCATAAACAAATATCGAACGCTGATAGATCCGTGTATAATAATTTATGGCTTCTATTTTTTAATGTTCCAGATGTAATCGTAAATTAAAAATATTTGAGTAACTTTTAACTTGTGTCAGTATAATTTGTGCCAAGTTTGCATTTTAAATTTATGAAATGAGCATGAATGCGGAATATACATTTCTAAGTACTTGCAGACAAAAGTTCTTGTTGCGCCACAATAATATAGTATACGAGTCTTTGCATTTTTTACGTTGATTTTATTTATTATTAACGATATCTTCTTAATATTATGGCTTCTTTAATATAGTGACACATATAACGGGCACATGGGTTTAAGAAATTGTTTTAGGAAAATTACAACAACAGAGCGTAGGGATTTACAGAAGCTACCGGATTTTAACGTACCGTTTACAAACATTTTTAGTACTTTTTCATTGACAATTTTATGTAACTAACTACGCTTCAGCAAAGATTGCCTTTCAGATTATGTTTTATGGGCTTCTTGCATAACAGAACTTTAAAAGCTTTTTCGACTTCAGTTCAAATATTTATGAATGAAAACCTACCAAACTGAAAAACAAAAAGTACAGTATGTTAACCCTTCATTAGGTTTCATGGCCTGAGTAATAAAAATATTATGACTATTTTTATATTTCATAGTATTTAAATGATAATCATACTAAAGAATGAAAACTTCAACTTAACCAGTTGTATTTCACTTCAGATTTTCAGAGCTTAAATTATGATGTTTCCGAAATTCCCACGCGAAATATCGTAAAACTGGTCCAAAATTTTGTTGTCCTCTTCATTTTATCTTAATTACATTTTTTGTTTGCTTGTGTAGCTGATCATACTTCCAAAACATGGTTCAGCATCCGGATTTGGACGAATTTATACCTAAACTTTGTTTTTCATTCTTGTTTGCTTGTCAAATGTGTTGTTGTTTTAGTCTGGATAGGTAGGTGCATGAAAAAGTCATCTATTTATAAATAATCGTGGTTTATGAGACAATAAATATTAGTGATGAGAAAGCAGGCAACCGTGACAGGATACGTACTTTTCAAACCATCTACTTATTTTTAAAAAACTTTTTCGTATTACCCCGAAAGCATTAAAGGGAAAATGAATGGGTTAAATAAGGTATTGGTAAATCGATATTTAAAAATACCTCAATAGTTTTATTGTTTTTTATCACCTAAAATATTACTGTGAAATATTTCGACTTAGATTATCCTTGTGGCTCTGACCATTGCCGTTGTGGAAGCACAATTTCATGCCAGAACAATGAATGGCAACAGCAACTCCAGACCCCGATTCGGCCGACCATACGATCCAAGTGAACAAGCCGCTTCCACTCAGTTGCCTCAACAATGGAATAACAATCATCGTAGTGGCGGTCAATTACACAACATTCCATCTGATATACAACAGCGACAATGGAATGGCAATGGTAACCTCCAGGAGCAACAACAGTACAAACGTCAGCAAAATCTGGTGGATTATCCATTTACAGTTGAATATGTGGACAGACGTCGGCAAGTCCCTGGTGGGTCTGGCAGTATGCCAACGAACCGAAAAGGCGTCGGACCATCTTCTATGCCGCAATATGATGATGATAATCTAATAGACTACCCATTTACTGTCGAGTATGTTAGTAACACGAATTATCCTTCGGAAAATCAAGAAAACAGGGCTCAAGCTTCGTTGCATCCAAATCCAGATTCGTTCCAGTTCACGACGCAGCAGCAGCGTTATCAGCAGAACCATCATCATCACTTCTCCGCTAATCACAACAATAATGGTGACCCAAGTCAAGTTGGAGTTAGTAATCCTGGGAGCAACCGCTTCGACGGTAACTGGTAGTGTACCTATATGTATTGTCCAATATGATTTTGTTTAAAAAATATTTTTAGGCATGTAAAAATAATACTTTTAATTAAAAATAAATTCTTCCAAGTTATTTATGAAAAAGCTGGGTTTCCTAAAAAATGGACGGACATGACCTTGACTTTGTAAATCTTGTTTTGAACTGCAGCTAAACCTGCTAATAAAATATTTTACGTGTATTTTATCTTTACCGAATTCATCTTTCGGGATTTACAATTTTATAGCATACGTATATTTGTAACATAAAATTTTATTTATCTTTGCAAAACATACATCATAGTTCATAATCGCAGTTGCAGTGTTATTTTGGTAATACACTGAGGTATAACATTCAAACTATTAATCGCCTAATATGCAGTATACGAAGAGGAAAGGGGAGGATTAGTATTCAAAACATTTTTTTCAGTTGGGGTTTTGTGAATGGTGCAAGGTGCAAACTTTCATATCGCCACATGTTTGTATTGCATACCACTTGTTTTATACTTTATGGTTTTTTAAAGTCATTTAAACATTTTTAAATACCTAATTAGGTAGGTCTTTGGGTGCTGCAAATTTTATTGCGCATTAAGTTTAAAATGTCTCCTACAACAAGCAAGAAGAAAAGAATGTTAGTTTATATTTTTCCGGCAAAATTAGTTTAAGTTATAAATAAGAAATAAGTCACAATGGAATTCCCATAAATTTTTGGGGTGTAGTAATGTAAGCCATTGCAGTACAGCATAGATTGTAAGCGGAAATGTAGATGACAAGCAAATAATGTAAACATCATTTTAACAAATTCCCCAATTAAAATAAACTTAATAATCAATTATATAACTGATCATATGAAGGAAACAAGTTCGGGTTGATGTTGTCATTTCATGGCATGCATGATAAACTGAGAATGATGTATTTTTATTTGCGTCCTTTGTACATATTCTTGTGACTAGCATGGGCGCTTGAAAGCATGAAAGCGATAAGTATCATAACTTTATTTGCAGATATTTATACTAAGAAAAAATTTGTTTTTATACCTAAAAGCGAGTCTTCTGTGAAAATTCTAAAGTTAAATTATTGGGTAAAACTGCCAATACTGAATATTATTGTGAATTGTAACTTAACATACTAAAAAGGTTATTTTCATAGCATTTTTATAATGATTGTAAAGTCTTTGTACTTGTTCATCTACTGTATACTATCTGTCATGCGTTTTTTAATTTCAGAAATCAATAATAACAAATTGACGAAACATTTTGTTTTGTTGGCTTAATAACATTTAAAGTTTTAAAATATACTTCATTTCAACAATTGAAGGGCAAAGTTGTAAGATTTTGTGCGTTTATATGGTATGAAAATTGAAATATTAACATTATTTAGCTAATGTTTATGACTTGTTAGTTATTTTTACAAAGTCTTACAAATTTTTGATAGGGTATTCATATGTATTCCTTTAAACCATAATCTAATAAAATACATGGACAAGTTGATGTTGTGCGTTGGGCCAATTTTTGTACGTCGTATTTATAAGTATATAAAAACAAGAGAAGCTTGATAAAATTCACACCATAACACATTCGACGGATGTTGATTCCCATAATAAGTGTAAGTAAAAAAGCAATTATATGTTATCGTGAAGTTTAGTGCTCTCTTCAAAATGTGTTGTATGCATATTATAATCGTTAAAATAATGCACTGACAATAACAATAAGCTTTTGTACAATGTTGGGTTTGTGTTATGCTATATATTTATTTTGACCTCTTCTTTTAAATACAAACAAGATTGTGACGAGGAGGTACATGCTGCTATTAAAGTAATAAGACTACCTAAATGATGATTTTTAAGTAGACATTTACTGGGTATGCAGCTTTACTTTACTACCTAGTACCTACAGCCATTATCATTATCATCGCCACCACGCACTGACTGGTATCTTACGCGGAAGAGATTTTAGTTTTGATCACAACTCTACCAAGTAAACGAGATCGTTTCGCGTATATGACTTATGACGAAGACATATATACGTAACATGTAAAATGGACAACTGATTACCAAAAACCTTCAAAGTTAATCGAAATATAGTTAATATATTTAAACATATAAGGATTTTATAATAAAATCCGGAAAGTTGTCCTTAAGTAACAGAAACATTATTCGTACCCAAATTCAATTTCCAAACAAAATGTACCAATCATATTTTGCTTTTGTAGCTGGTAAAATAGTACGATTCTGGGAAACCGAATTTTCATTTTATCATCCTCGTGGATCATATATACAAACAACACAAATATCGATTCTTATAATAAACTGAATAGAATTTTAAAAAGAGAACTGGTTACACTCACCTTGCAATACATTCTTTTAACATGTAAGTCACGTTGCGTAATAGATTCAAATACGTATGCATATATTTTTCATCTATATTTGTAAACAGACGATTTATATAAAAAAATCTGGATGGATTTACGCCTAAAATCTGTGGAATTCACGGGCTGCTACTTTTCTTAAAAGCTGTATGTGATTTACTCGATGATATGTACAGTATTTTTCAGTGGCAGGTAATGAATGGCTACATTATGATGTAATAGTCTGTAAAAAATGCTGCTAACCTATTGGGTGCTCATATACATATTGCAATGATTAGATGGAATTATTTGCAGGTTTAGCCCGAGTCCAATTCTCACAATTAACTATTGTATGGACTACTGGCTGCACAAGCACTACACGCTTATATTTCTTTGTTCATCTAAATCTACTTCAGGTCATGGTCGAGAGCGTCCTTCAGGTTTACAGCAGCAGTTTTCCGCCTTGTGAACGGTCGTAACCCGTACCTGTCCTGCTTTGAGTTACATAACACACTAAATGACTGTAATACAGCTTTTTTGCAATGCCAATTTAAATCAGAACGTTTTTTCTTGGCTGGTTGAATTGGACCGAATAGCAAATTATACTGTGAGCTGAATGTGGATTTATATCAAACCAGTAGTGGATATGTAATTTCCAGTTTTATGACTTGTACATTTTTAAAATAAAAATGGATTATGACCAAAATGACTTTTAAAAGCCTGGTTAAAACGTGGATTATCATGTTCATGACTCAAGAATGCTTTTCAACAAAATATATTGAAGATTTTTTATATTTTTTATATACGTATTTGCTGGGGAAAGAATGTTGATGCACCTTGTGCCATTCTCTGAAATCCCCAATTTAGAGCACTATGTGGCTTATCTTAACACGTCTTAGCATTCCACGTAATTCTCTCGGAGGTTTTACGAAGAACTAGGAAGTAATTTAAAACTAGAAATTTTTATCATGGACACAGTTATCTACATATATAAGCCGCCTTAACCACCTGAGAAGAGCTTATTTTTCATTAAATCAGTTTTGTTTATGGTACCTGGAGCATCTCATCAAAATTGGAGTGGAAAGTCCACAAAAAGCAGAAGAATGAAATTTCTGGTGAGTAATAAAGTGTTACATTATTGTTGTAAATGGTTCTGTGAAATTCGGAGATTAAGCTCAGACAGAATGCATAGAGGAAGTCATCGATGGATTTATTTCAGTTTTAAAATTTCGGTGTTTTCAAATATGTGCAGGTCACACTGGCCATTTGTGCCGTGTGTGTCTCGGGGGAGAGTTTGACGAGGCACAAAAGAGGATGGGGCTATGAGCCTACACCTCCACCCCCAACTCAATCACCGGGATGGGGATGGAATCCTCCTCCACAAACTACTCAACCGCCACCACCTCCACCTCCTCCACCTACTTCGGGATGGGGAAAACCACCCCCACCAACACAAGGTTGGGGTCAACCGCCACCACCACAAAATGGGTGGGGATCAAGTAGTAGTAGCTACAGCTATCCCAGCTATTACAACAGTCGTTATCCAAGACCTTGGGGACAAAGTCGATATGGACGCTACGCAGAGGGTCCTCAGCGATACCGCGACTATCGGGATTACCGTGATCGGGATCGTGGTGATATATATGGCTCAATCAGATCCCCATACAGCCGCAGATCTTCATCTTTGATGTAGTAGATGTAAATTTATTTCGTGTCAAAATGTTTTTAATATTTTTCTACTCAGCATTTTTTAGTCTTTCCGTACACACGTTTGTTCATTTCGTACTCGTTCATTATCTATTTTTGTCGCAGCCACCGCTCATAATCTTATTCCGTTCATCTTTAGTAGGTACTCACTATAAAGACTGTATTCTAATCTAATTCAGCCGTTTCGTAGCTGTAGCACAAATAGCCTGAAATACCTGTAACCTTAAATCGCATAGTATACAAAATACGACACAACAATCTTTCCTAATCGTCACCATCTTCACCTCCTGCTCTCCTCCAATCTTTGAGGCTCCTCTCCAACTTATCTAAGCTCAAAACTTGGACGGTTGAACACTGTCTGTTCTATTTTCATTTTGTTTTCTGTACTTGTTTTTCCATTTTAATGTATTTTTTCTGTACATAGTAAGCTTTTTTGTCAACTTTTCTAATTCATTTCTATAAAACTTTATTTTTAATTTATCTTGATATTTGGACAGACTATTGCACTGTAAATTCAAACATCTTGATTCTGTGTATTCTCTCGTCTGTATCTAATACTTGCCTTGCAACTTGTAGTCTCTGTAGACATGATAAAAGAATAAAACAATTTTAAAAACAAAATGTTGATTTTTTATGCAAAGTTGAATTTATTGGTGCGTACAAGCGTATAAACATTTTGAACAATATGATATTGGTATGTTCATTTACAACACATCGAATGCATAAAACTCCATTTCCAGTGGCCTTTTATAACTTGTGAGTGTTGTGGTTAACACTATGCCATATTTGAAGAAAAAAACGAGAAAATTTAATACCTATTAAACAAAAGCATTGCGTTTTGCCGACGTTTATCTAGTCTTATTATTTTGTGTTCTTTTTTTGTTTTTCGCAAACTACCTTGCGATGGTCATACATTTATTGTTTCATTAAGAAACTGAAAAACAAAAACTCGTCATAGTACGTCTGCTACTAATTGATACCAACAAACTCATTACAATTCACAAAGACTATTTTCCCGGTCAGGCGAGTTTGATAAGACGGCAGCAGAGCTTCTTTTTTCTCATGCATTTCTGAAAAATATTATTATTTACTTTTCATTTCAGGGTTATCAACTGGTATAATATGAAAAGAGGGCGTACGAGACAACATGCCGAAGTAACAAACACCTAGTTTTCAGCTGCATAAAAAACGTAATTATGTATTTCTAGTGCGTTACCTTGTTCCGTGATATAGATTTATACTTATCCAGTAACTTTGCAAATATGTATATATTTATTTTCATCATGATTATTTCATATTTCATACCAAGCATCCAAAATGAAAATATAAAAAATCACCCGTGCCTGTTACAGAGCATTCTTTGAAAATATTTCTTTTAGCATTGAAATCGTTGAAATATAAACAAAGCAACGTATATCTTTAAAATGCTTCATGATCAAATTATAAGATAAGTATGCATGGAAGGAAGCAATACGTTATCTATGTAGCCAAATAGTTTAAATTCCGGAATTTGAATTCCTTTCCATGTGCCGAGTTACATTCGATACTTCATACTTAATACATGTGTATGTCGGTTTTGTCTTTTAAAATGCCCTGAGGAAATATAATTAATGCACAAAATGCCAGCCAATCTCTATTATTTCCTTTGAAAGTTGTTTAAGCTTTTTAAAAATGAAACTTGAACAATCCATGCAATAATTTTGCCCCACGCAATAGCGCTCCAAGATACTATGTTCCGTCGTTTTGTCTACCAATGGTTTATGGGGATGTAGGTCCAATATCACTTTCATTTTACATATTGGTGTTCTAGTGACTTGTTGTCTTTTAGGAAATTGTTGTATACAATTTGTAAATTTAAACTGATATATCAAGGATTGAAAATGAATAAAATTATTCTTGTGAGATTATTTTTTCAGCCCATTCAAAATCGCGTATAATTTGACATAAAATATGTTTACTTTTTAAATTACATTTTCATTTTATCTTGGACAGGTCCTTTTTGTTTTAGCTTGTGTAGGATGTGCCATTGCCGGCTATGGTTCTGGCACGCCGGGGTACTACGGTAAGACATCATATAGCTTTCTGAAATAAATTTATTTTTAAACTTGAAATAAATTTTATTAAAAGACAAATTTGTTTGCAAATATTGTAGACCCATGGACCTACTATGGTGGATACGGTATAGAAACCCCACACTGATAAAAAAAAAGTTCAATAGTTTACGACAGTTGCAATTCATTCAATTTTTACAACAAAGTATATTTTTGGTTGATCTTGGTATGGCATATGGCATATTACAGATAGATACTATAACAATCGGTACAACTATGGGAGGAATCAGCCACGACCCTACTATCCCATTTCTCGGTATGGAGGAGGAAGTGGATCATCTTATTCATCTTCCGATTACAATCGGCTAAGACCTTACAATTCTGCTTCCCGATACAACAACTACGCTAGTTCTAGTTCTAGTTACAGCCGCCCATCCTATGGACGATCAGGTTACAACAGAGTTTCCTACAACGACGATATGATGGGATATGAATCTTACTAAAAGTTCGTTTCCAGCTACAGCCTAAAGCTGATCCACCAAAAATTTCTTTGTTTTACAGCGTTGGACATATCTATATAATTGCACTGTTTATGAGTTGTTATATTTCTGTTCTGATTTTATTACTATTGATTCAGCATCACTTGTCACGTGCCTTAATGTAATTGTCCCTTTTTAGTATTTAGCTTTTATAGATGCATATTTAGACTTCCTTTTTATTCAAAAAGCAGTAATAAACATTGCGAAAAATATGTGTTGTTTTATTTGTACTGTTGCATTCTCCTTTATTTTCAAGGTGCTCGCGAAAGTTGATTTTAGTGCGATTTGGTTTACTTATTAGTCAGTACGGCTTTCTAAGAAATCTTAGATTGTAACCTGAAGTTCAAAACCAAATAACTTGAAAATTTAATCATTATGGCAGAGTAGAATTTCCATGATTATATATCGTTACTATTAAGGTCACATACCTACACATTTTTGATTGATTCAAATGCATAACAGCTTTTCATTTACCTTATCCTTATCCATTTCAGCGATTGCAGCGTAAACATGAGTCTTTTAACCATGGCGTGGCCCAATAGGAAAATGGGAGTGTTTATGGTTCTATTGCTGCTATTATTGTTTGCTAGTGCATATATTGTATTTACATTGTCAAAAACAACACTTATGCTTGCAATGTCCAAGGAATTTTATTTGTTGTAACTTGGCATATCTATAAAATGCCTTGATTGCTTTGATGAACGATGTTGAAATGCAAGATAAGTCCGGATAAATTAATGGAGTATGCCTGTAATTCAGACTTTAGTAAAAGATTATAATGTTAAACAGCAATGGAATTAAAGGCTGCTTATTTAATTGGATATCACAGCGTTTGTAAAAAAATATAATGAAGTTTAAAGAAAAATGGTGTAATGCATTCCATTACGACAAAATAATAGTTATGTCCAACATAACATTACTATTTAAAGCGGTTAGAGGAAGATATGCTAATTACTTTATAAGTTTGTTGACATTGCTGATACGACTTCACCATGAAATATTTTACTCCTTGTTAGTGTATAAAATTTATGAATTAAGGCTTGATAGTATCCTGAAAAGGTGGGGTTGAATTATACATGGCCACCATTAAAATCTTTGATTCTATAACTATTGTTGGAACAAATTAAAGTTGACATAACTTCCTGTCTAGTCACGTCTTTGTTTCTAAAATATATATAAAGCTCATCAAACTACCGAGCATGTATTCAGTCACCTGCTGGCATTTTAGGTGATGGTTCAGGAGAAGAACTGTCTGGAATTCTAAAGAATATCGATCATCATTTATAACAAGTTGAAAATGTTTGAAGCGCGATATCTGGTTGGTTCATTTTCAAAACATAGCCTTAATTGAACGTTGATTTGATTGATTAGGTATTTATTTACCATTTGAAAATTTGTCCTTGTGTCTCTAGAGCATTTTTTGTCTACTATTTGCGAGCGTAGTTTGCTCACCCGGAAATGATGGAAGCAATGAGAATGGCTGGAAATCACCTCAACGCAATAGAAACGGTTGGGAAGCTCCGCCCCCTGAACGCAGTAGAAACCCTCAACGCAACAGAAACGGTTGGGAAGCTCCGCCCCCTGAACGCAGTAGAAACGGCTGGGAAGCTCCGCCCCCTGAACGCAGTAAAAACCCTCAACGCAACAGAAACGGTTGGGAAGCTCCGCCCCCTGAACGCAATAGAAACGGCTGGGAAGCTCCGCCCCCTGAACGCAGTAGAAACCCTCAACGCAATAGAAACGGTTGGGAAGCTCCGCCACCTGAACGCAATAGAAACGGTTGGGAAGCTCCTCCCCCTGAACGCAATAGAAACGGTTGGGATGCTCCACCCCCTCAGAGAAATAGAAACGGCTGGGAAGCTCCGCCCCCTCAGAGAAATAGAAACGGCTGGGAAGCTCCGCCGCCTCAACGCAACGGTTGGGAAGCCCAAAAACTAATTGACTATCCATTTGCTGTAGAAATTCGTAACGGCTGGCATTCATTGTATTAAATTCGGATCAAAATGTCTTGCTAATAAAAATGGATGCAATATAAATATGTTCATTATAATTGCATTATATTATAGCAAAATAAATATCACCCGCAGTTGTAGACGCAATACACGTACACTCTACATAATCCATACTTTCTGTTGCATACCCCTAGAAGTTGAGCTCATAACTGTATCAAAAGACTGAATCAATGATCAACGAATTAACAACATGATGACATGATAAACCAATTAACCGGGAACTCTTCATAGAAATGTGACAGTGTTCATGTAAATTGTGTGAAAAAGAGTATTTTTTCGGTTAGGGGTTTGGCGTGATATATCACCAAAGAGTTACACAATTTACTAGCACCTCTTTGCAAGTTTGTCTGAATGGTTTGATTTGATTTTGACTTTTAATTTTGTATGTCAAATAAGTTGCTTTGCTTCAAGATATTTTTTATTCACTCATTTATAACACTTGTTCTTTCTAAACTATATTGTCATTGTCGTGTAAAAATGCTTATTCCAGTAAAATTGAGGTTATAGTCCACACATTATGTAGCAGCATGCCGTCAAATAGGCAGATGACTATCTTCTTAAAATAAAACCTGTAATAATTTGTTCATTATGCACGATTCGTTTCGTAGAGCATTTACAATATATGCTAATTGTTTGTCAGATGGCCTATACTAGAGAGGGCCAGAAAATGGAACTAAAAATATGTGACATACTACATGACAATACCTGAATAAATACATGATGCCTTCAAAAGAACAGCGTCAAGAAGAGAAGAATAAATTTAGTAGTCGCAAAATTAATGTGTAATAAGGTCATTAGGCTATCTTCTTCACGTAAAAATGCATTTTAAGCTGTCTACCAGCAAATCTGGTTTTGGATAATTTGAGCAAGTCAATAATTCCAAAAAACTGGATTTACTTTTACTTCAACCATCGCAAATGAAAATGATAATAGCAAATGAGACAACAAGCGAAAAATTTGTAAATTACTGGTAGGTATTAACATTAAGAACGTCTTACTGAAATTGACTTGATTTTTGTCACGAAGTTGCATCATGGAATTAAAACAATAGACGTTAATAAAATAAAAACAAAATGTACCAACAGCAGTGACATAAGTCCAAAAACTTTAGGGATTTAGTTTTACATCGGAAGAATTTGGACCGGTTTTGTAGGTTGTAGGTTAATAAAGTACAATAGTATAATTTGTAATTAAATTACAAAATTGCTCCAGCATATTCACAGTATAGTTTCCAAAAGACTTTCCAAAATAAAAGACAAGGTCTCCAATCAATCACGCTTTCAATTCTTATGAAGGCTATTTGTGAAGCGAATGGACTATATAAAGACCATGATCCAGGGCGTCACTTTCAGTTGATCGGAGATCCCACAAGTCTCGCGTATTCTGGGTTTGAAACACATACTACAAAAATGAACACTCTTTTGGTATAAGGAAATTTTTTTTTTACAAAACACATTATATAATATTTTATTGAACAATTTTAAAAGATAATCTTCATATTTGTCCTTCTTAGGTTTTCTCTGCCGTTTGCATTGGTCTCGCCTCTGCAGGAGCGCACCATACTTACCACAGCAGCGGATATGGAATCAGCTCTGGAGGGTACAGCAGTGGTACTAGCCAGCAGCGTCAATTAGTTGATGTCCCCTACACAGTTGAATATCGTAGTTCCAGTAGCGGTAGCTCGGCGAGAAGTTATGGAATCAGTAATACCGTTTCCAGAACTTATCAGCAACGTCCACAGGTTCAGATTCAAAGAGCTCAAATTGTCCACCAAAGTACCTCATCTCAGCCACAGCGTCGTCAGCAGCAGCAATTAGTTGATGTACCATACACTGTTGAAACTGTTCAAAGATCCAATCAACCCTCTTCCTCTGGAACAAGATATCAAACATACAGCGTTGCAAGGAGTCCAGTTCTTGTTCAAGTTCAAGCTGCCCCAGCAGTGCATACTGTAAGTGTTCCCCAATCTGTGCGAGTAGTTCCAGTACCGGTAAGTCTGGGAAATCAATTGGTGCTTGGCAATGGCGGATATTCAGGGTTGTCGGGATCTATTCAAACTGTTCATAACTCAGAGATTTCACCATCCTATATCAATCTCCTTTACTAAATAAGATTAAAAATTAAAGTAATCAGGAAATAAGAAAATTGTAAAATTGTTACTACAAACTCTTTCATTTATGTATAATTGAATTAAAATCATTGTTTTATTAAAATCACAAAAATTTCGCGTGAACCAAAAACACTAAAAAGCATACCGCAAGCACGCTTATTCTTATCAGTTATCAATTACCACACAATGGGATTCGTAAGATAATTATTAAAGTTGCAAGTACAGGGGTAGCACACATGTAATTGTAATATTGGGTTGAATGAAATAATCCCCCTCACATCACGTCTCGGCTAGCCGTTCATTTCGATTTTACATAAATGTGTGAGCAATTTACTAGCTAAAACATTATCATAGTCTTGACCTGATTAAAAGGTAGGAACTATTTCATTATTGCTTTGTGTCAAGTCATAAAAGGGGGATTAGCGCTGTGTTAGAAGACGGCCTCCACAATCATACTCAAACAGTCTGCTACAGCGCTACACAGTTCTAGCATAATTACATACCTTTGCACTTGTTAACTGCAATAAATGAACATGTAATAACACTAGCAGTCAGCTTAGCGCAATTTTACATAGTTCTCCCACGAGCTTGTAGAAAATTAGAAAAAATCTTCTCGCGACAGCGACTTAACTTATGTAGCTTATTGTTGTCACTGTAAATCTCTGAAACCAAACTAGGAGTGTTTCCTTCCGTCCTTTGGAATTTTACACATCATTTATTTTAATAATGTAAGTAATACATACTTTTAGCAAATTATGAAACTTGGTGACATTCAATAGATGCATATTTTTGTTAGTCATATTATTATTGCATTTATGTAATGCTGTACAGAGTACAGACAGATCCAACTGAATAATTGAAAGCAGGAAAGAGAGATGACAATTTTTCAAGGCGTTTCTCAAACAGAAATTGTAGAACTTGACATATTTCATGTTTATTACTTCCAACTTGAATATTATATCGGAAGCAAACGTGCAGAAATAACTTATTTATTATGAATTATGACAATTTTGTTTACTTAACATCACTTTATGAAAGCATGGTTATAGCTAGATTATTATTATGGAAAATTATTATTTGATTTGTAGCAAGTTTTTTAAACTGGGACAATTGAATGATAAACGACAAGATGCAATCTTCAATACTGTTACAACGAAATCTTCAATGGCTTTTTAATATAAATGATGATATTTAAGTTAATAAATACACGACTATGACCTATTCTTTAATATACCTATTTAGTGTGATGAAATAAGATAACTTTTTTTACATTGACTACAGATATATTTCGCATAAATTACCGCTCAAACCGATAATATCGATACACTGAATTGCAAGAAAAATTCCATTTATAGCATCTCATTTATTTGTGAATCGTGAATATACTTAGTACTATTATTATTTAGATGTTATCATTCATCAAAATGCCTTGGATCTTCCGACTAATTAGTCCTCTAACGAACATACTTTTAAGTTCTATTGACAAGAATATGTTACCTATGTCATTTGACAATGCTTTTTCTACATAATTAATAAGAGTCAAGATGGTCTTATAAAAGTTTAAATATCAGATTTTACATCATGATCATGGCATCATGGCACTCGTTTCTTCAATTAAATGGTTAAAAGGTAGTTGTAGTTGGATGAAAGCATTAAAAGAGAATCGTATAGAACATAATCAAGAAATAATTAAAATTGTAACACTATGAAAATTACCATGCAGGTTTATTAGGGCTACTTACGTCAGTTGACTAACTGACTGACAACCACTAGAGGAATAACACATGGCCAGTGGAAGTGAACAAAGTAATTTCTCATAATAACATTTGACATTGCAATTTAAATCGATAGTTCTGCAATTTCACATGATGACAATATGATAAAAATACAGTCATTAATTCAATATTGGTAAAGCATATTAATAAATAACACAAATTAAAATCCTTTTCAAGTTTGTAGCTTGAAGATTGTTAACTAACTGTTATATCATCACCGTGCGCGTGGGAAAATCGGAATGCAGCCTAAAGACATTTTTGCACAATAAATGATAAAAGATGCAGCTTCTTTTTTTTGCCACGATAAGAGAAAAACTAACCATAATGCATAAATCAATTGTTTTGATTTTTAATAATATGACAACTGTCAGAAAAAAATGTGCTCGTCTTCCCAGAGTCAACCTTCAATACGGAAGGAAGTCAATAAAACGTATCAATTCATGTATCACATTCATTTGCATAATGTTTTGTGCGGACAGTCTATGTGACTAAACATATGAGCAAATTATGGATACCTTGCTGATCGTCATTAATTAATTAGTCTATTTATGTTACCGTTATTATCGCTTCAGCATGTTTCGATGAAGGACTCTAATTATCTCCCAGAATTATGTTTCAGGCAACATTCCAAGATCAGTTTTATTCTACTAGCTGAACTGGCCGGATGTAACTTTTCGAGCTGTCTGTGACTTCATTTCAAACGAAATGCATGATAGTAAAAACAGTTTGTTGTATTGTTACCCCAATTGCTTTAAACCAAGTGTACAGTGAAGTTTTTGTGCATAATAAACCTGCCAAAAAAATCGGATTGATTTGACTTGGAAGGAGTGCATATAGCTTCCTTGTGAAGCAAATATCTTGCAGTATTAAAATGAAATACTGGGTAAGTATCACCGAACATTAATTTTGAAAATTCTATGTACGATTTCTGATAATTTTGAATGGTTTAAAATGTATTTGCTTGTAGAAACATGTACTGCTACAGTTGGGCATTCTTATAGTAGCAGTATCAGCATGTCATCGAAGAGTAGATATGGAGGCCATGCTGGCCGACAATCCTCGTGCCAACATAAATCGCCGAGATGCCCCAACGTATTATGAAGAGGGCGAAGCTAAACATGTTATCAGTTCTAGAGGAGAGCATGTAGTATACGAAAAGGAAGCACACACTCCCAAAACAGTCTTTATCCTTCAAGCTCAAGCTCCCCCTCATCCATCCCCTTTTGATGGCCCTTTACCATCGCTGCTTCCGAACTTACCACGGCACTTTCAAAAACACTTGAGGCATGCATCTAAATTTTTAAGGCACCGAATGAAAAAGTTGCACAAGTTCTTCCGTGACTTCTTAGGTGATGAACCACTGCCACCACCTCCTCCCCCTCCACCACCACCAATTCCATACGAGCCTCATCCACCAGTTAAAATAGGAATTCCGGCAGTTAAAGTTGAAGCTTATGAAGAAGAACCGCCAAAAATTGTGAAACTTGTTCATCATCACCAACCGAGTGTCGTTAAATACGTTGAGAGACCAAAAGTGGTTAAGGTTGTGGATTCCTACGGACCGCCACCTCCGGAAGTTGTTAAATATGTACACGAGCCGCACCACCATCACCATCCCAAAGAGGTTGTCAAATATGTTCATGAGCCCCACCACCATCATCATCATCCTCATCCGTCTCCGCATCCAGTTAAAATTGTAAAGCATCATCATCATGAGCCCCCTCCACCACCACCGCTTCCGCCCCCATCTCCAACGAAAATTGTGAAGTACATTGAGGAGCATCATCACCATCACCATGATGCGCCTCCTCCACCACCACCTCCTCCCCCACCGTCACCCACAAGCCTGTATCACCGAGAACCTCCACCACCTCCACCTCCTCCTCCTCCACCACCATCAAAAGGGGTCCGCTATTTAGAATCATACGACCCAGACGGAACCAAAGTTGTTAGAGTTGTTAATGGTGACCCATACCATGATCATCATCACCGTTATCACACAGAACGGCATCCGCATCATGCTCCACCACCACCACCACCTCCCCCTCCACCCCCAGAAGGATCAAGAACAAGGATCACAATCGTAACAGGGGATGACGATCGAGAACCACCCGTCGTTTATAGGGAACGAGTACCAGGGCCACCCTCTCCACCCCCGTATTTTGCAGTTCATGGACGTCGACATCATGTCCATACTCCAGACGCTCCACCGCCCCCTATTCCAACTCCATCTAATTTAATAGGATCCCATGCTCCACCCCCACCACCACCTGAACCAGGAAAACCAGAGCCTGTTATTTATTCCAGAGGGTCTTACGGAGCGTCACCGCCTCCGGTTCCTCAATTTCAGCCAACGGCCAAAGCCTTAGAGTCTATACAACCAGATTTTAGGCAGACTGGCCCGATTCCGATAACCCCACAGCCAATTTTTCAACCGAGCTCAACGCCTTATTCTGTTGTTCAAGGATCACCAACACCACAAGGTATATCAGTCATTCACCATCATCATCAACCAAGTCCCCCTCCAATACCACAACCTCCACCTCAACCTGTATTTGCTTCCCCGCCTGGCCACCACCAAGTTCAATATCCAGGTCCCCCAACCGTGTTTCATCAACAAACGCAACATGTTTACCCAGGCCCTGGTCCTCAACCTCAACAACCACCTGTGGCGTATGCTACCCATCCTCAGCCATCTTTTAATCAGCCTCAGGCGTCAGTGTACTCTGCAAGTCAGTTGTACAATTCGTTGCCGTTTAATCCAGATAGTTCCAGTATTTATAAAAAGTAATAATAGTAACTTGTTAAACCATATTGATATTATCATCGTTGTGATGTTGAGTCACTTTAATTTAAGATATAGGACTACAAAATTCATAGCCAATGCAAGAATTAAATACTTAAAAGATGATTCACCTTTGATTTTTTAAATCTGCAAAGAAAACAGCTTATGTAGCTTTTAAAGAAGAAATATTTTTAGTTGAATGTTTATGCATCACTGATTAGATAATAATTAATGAAAACTGATATGATGTTTGCGAAGTTTCTAAATAGAAAAGTCTTATTGTATCATGCTATATTGCTATATACCACCTCTTACTTACTAGAGATTTTTTCTTGCTTAAAACTTTAACTTTCGTTTTATTTAGACCAGTAGCAAAAGAATGTTTTATTTTTATTATTACTATGATTGTGCGTACGTCTGTTCGTGAATTAATTATATATTTATTGGATGTATTTTTTATTGCTTTTTATGATTTATGTTGCATGTTGTTATTTGCAAAGGTTATAGAGATCATCTTTGAATATTTATTATGAACACCAAAAATTAATGAAATATAAACAAAATAAAATAGAAAAATAAAATAAAATAATACATTAAAATATAAATTATCTACTTTATGGCATAACACAACAAAGAAGCAAAACAGGCAAACATTATATAACGTAAATTACGTATATGATACTCATTACTTTTGACTGCTAATAAGTTTCTGCATAAACAATAATAGGTAAGGCAATAATGTTTTTCTGTAGCAAATAGTTGAAATTTGGATCGATAATGTATAACGTTAAAGGTAAAACATGCAATTCACATATAATGCATTGAGAGATTTTTAAGCTTCTAGTGAATGATCCGGATGATAAGTTAACGCTAATTTTTGAGAGTGGTTAATCCTTAAGCGCGATGAACGTTTTCCATTCTTGTGGTAGCTGAGCTTGTGTTTATCAAGATCCTCTTCGCTGACAAAGATTTTTGTACATAAAGTGCACTGCCAAGTTAAACCTTCATTATGGCGGATGAGATGCGTCTTAAGGTATTGCTTCCGCAAAAACAATTTGCCACATTTTTGGCTTTCTCGGGAAAAATAAATAAGAAGAAGAACGTATGATGATAAATTTGACTAGTATGCCATTTTTTAGAGAGATGATATTCAGTGGGTTGCCTCACCATTCATAATTTTTTTCTCCCCTGTGTACAACAAGGTGTCGATTAAGCTCCGACCTTGTTTTATACGACTTGTCACATCCAGCATGATCACATTGATAAGGTCGTTGCGGTCGATGAAAAGACATATGTTGCTTCAAACTCGAATTATTTAAAAATGACCGATCACAAATTTCACAGGCCAATTGTTTCCTGTATTTCCGGAGTGGCAGCTCTAAAAATACAAAATATAATTTATGAAAACCATGATATTTATATTATTTCTACATGTGTAAAAAAAAGGGTGAAATCAGTCAGTAGGCAGGCACATACCTGGCTTGGGTGTTTTTTCTCCTTTGTTTCGCCTTCGTGTAGTAACTGCAACCACAGATTCCTGTGAAGATGGAACTGGGACATACGGGACAACATCAGTGCATGGTTTTGCTGAATTTGGAATTGGTGCATGAACAACTTCCTCTTTAGCTTTTTCAACAGCTTCCTGTTCTTGATCTTCTAAAAAGTGTACAGTTTTTGTGGTAAATAAGTCCAGATAGTTTGATGTTCGAGACGATTCGTACTCCACGTCGGAAAACGGTTCTTGCTTTATCATTCCTATATAAACCAAGTAAATATGAACAAGGGATTATATCAACAAATTAATTCATATTCTTTACTATGCAAAAAAAAACTAAAAAGTAAGTACCTAAACTAAATTTTGGAAACGTAAAAGCGTCATTGGATTGAGTTTGCTGGGATTCCATGCTGCCAATGGACATATTAAGGATGTCGGTTGGATTCAATTGCTCGTTAACACTGGCACACTCAGTGACGTCAGTGATGCTGCAATTTTCGATTGACTTTTTTAATGTTGCCACTAGACTTGGCGATGTTACATACTTCAGTAAAGTATTCACTGTTGCAATACGCCTTTGTTCAAAACTTTCATTAGAACTGTTGAGATCATTAAGCTCGGAAGGAAGATCGACTACTGGGTTTGTTGCCTTTTCATCAGTTTTGTTAATTTCCTTATTCTTAGATGCATCTTCATCAAAATTAAAGCTGATTTCTTTAGATTGCAACTTGATTCCTGACGCTGGTTTTTGCAGAAAACTAACAGGATGATCTTTACAAGAAACTGAAAGTAAAATACACATGAAGTCATTATTTAAAAAATATGAGAAAAGCCGATTTGCTTGTTAACTATTATATGTATGCATTTATTTACCTTCCACAATTTTCATGCAATTTTCTTTCCCACTTTTATCTGAGGAATCATCTTCTAGGTTAGCGTCTCCTGGCTTACATCCACAATGCGTTGCTTTATTAGTAGATTGCAATGACAACTTTTCATCCAGATATGTTTTAAAACCATCCATCACATTTTGAATTTCATGTCGTACAGATTTCGAGATTTGTTCTGTAACGGTATCAGCTATATTGCTCAGAAACGTTTCCGGTATCGGTCTGACTCCGCCATTAAAAACTTTTGTTGTCAAGCTTTTAGTACTGTTCCATTTTGAAGATGATTTGGAAGACTGACACACGTTTTGCAAACTTTTAGTGGATGTCCTTGTCATTCCCAGTTTACGCTTTCTGCTTACTGTTAACGCCTTTTTCCTTTTGGTTTGGACAGACTGCGATGGTGATGCTGAATCAGACGATTGTATATTGAATTGAACACCAGTATCCGGCTCCGGCTTTCCTTCCAACGCTTTTATATTGTTACCATTCACATCCAGGAATTGTGTTGCCGCAGGAGTACCAGAACAACTTTCGTCTGTCAAACTAGTGATGCTGCAACTAGAAGTTACTTCCGGACTGCTACCAATGCTTCCATCTTTATTTTCTATAACCCAAATTGAATTCTCCTCGTTTTTAAGAAAGAGCTTATCATCGACGCTTTGACCATTGACATCGTCCTTAATGGTATCCACTAGAGTGCAGTTGGTTGTTAAATCCGGGTAGAAATAATAGCATCCGGAAGAGTTTCTTGATGAAGAACGTAACGGCAGCGGCTTACTGTCATCAAAACTGGATAATAATTGCTCGTCCAACGATAGCATCATAGAATCGGGTGGCGTCGACCCAGAGGCCGACGACATCAGTGCTTCAACACCAGAACTAGATAAATCCATTTCTGAGTTGGTATCATTGAAAAGTTCAAAATCCATAATTGATAATATGATAAACGACAACTGCAGTTTTAGTAAGTACACTTCACAACATAAAAACCACAAAAATTTTGGCAAAATCCAAATCACAGCAACGGAATCTTGGCGTCGATTTTTGAAGCAATTTGGATAAACTAAGAAGAATCAAACAACCGATTAACTCACGCGGAGATTCTGTATATTTTACGAGTGAATGTTAGGTCTTTTTTTAGTTCAGATTAGAATATGATGTGCAGTTATTCAACAAACATTCAACAGTAAACAAACAGTTTGTTGTTGCCCCGATCGCAGCCACACCGCAGCTTACCTTACCACGCTACCGTTTTCGCATTTCTCGGATTCAAATTTCAAATCGGCTGGCAAAGCGGTAAAATGGGGATTTTTCCGGACGGGAGTGTGTGAGCTTGATAGAGCTTTGGGGCCTAACCCAGCTTGATGCGAATATTGTTATTATGTTTTGGCAAAAAACTGCAAAATTTCATTATTTTTTTTTCAAGAAACCATTTGAAAGGAGTGAAATGATTGGAGTGCAGTGCCTATCTAATCATAAATACTACGAGATTGGTTTTGATCGTATTACGGATGTTTCGCTTTGTTCTGTTACTATTTACCATTCATGAAATATGATGATTACTACTTAATTAATGTAAAATTGTACGGTATAGGATTACTACCATAAACTACGCACACACCACCTCAATTGTTGCAGCAACACAAGAATAGAATGAAATGATGGATGCAAATTTGGTTCAATTTTTTAAAGAAAATTTAATTTTTCTCAAGTTTTATAAATGTGCTCAGTTAGTCACACCAGAACGTATAAAATCTATAACATAAATTCATCGCGATAAATAATGTAAATGTACGTTGGTAGTTGGTAGGTATCAAAAAACTATGTTTGCAATTTATGATGCCAAAAGTCTTAATTTTTTGTAACTTTAACCGCTTTGCCATCCACTGCCTCCTGATGATCGGACAGGACTAGGACCACTGCTGTACCCCCCACTTCCGGTCTGCCAGCCACTGCTAGAGCTTCTAGCAGGACTTGCGCCGGAGCCACCGCTGCTGCCGCCCCATCCACCGCCAGTGCTTCTAGCAGCTACAGGGCCTGGACCTGGTTGCCAGCTACTTGAACTACTTCTACTGGCTTGCCAACCTCCACCTCCTCCTGAGCTTCTGACCGGACTAGGACCCGGACCAGGTTGCCAACTGCCTGAGTTGCTGCTTCCACTAGATTGCCAACCTCCTCCAGAGCTCCTTTGTGTGGCAGGTGCACTTCTTTGTTGTCCCCATCCTCCTCCAGAGCTCCTTTGTGGAGCAGGAGCACTTCTTTGCTGTCCCCATCCTCCTCCACTGGATCTACCACTGCCACCGCCTCTTCTTAATCCTCCGAACAACGATGCAAGGAAACCTCGTCGACGACCTCCGCCACCACCGCTATTTCCTCCCAATACCGTCGCGATGACCAGGAAAACGACGAATATTGTCTACATAAAAAGGAATCCAACAAAAATATTCAGTCTCCAGACAATTTTTATTGTTTCAACCAAGTATTAATTTAAAAAAATATATTTATTATAACTTACGAAAAACCGCATGATTTTCGTATATTAATGTAAAAGGACACAACCAAACACAGTGGTCAAACAATTAATGCTAAAACAATATATGCAGTCTTCAGTGACCAGTGAACTGAACACAAAAGCACTCCACGCTCTAGTGTTTGCCAAGTTTCGTCCTAGAACGGTCTTTATATATAAACAATTTTGCTGATGACATTGAAACATAAATGAACTTTTTACAGCTTAAATAACTTACCATCATAGTAATGGAAAGATGACAATATTTAGCATCTGGAGGCTGGACAAATGGGATTGATTAGTTAAATATTATCATGACGTTGTAATACAAAATATTACAATCACAATCGTATCACATTATTATTATGTTATGCCAAAAGGCATGCATTATCATCATGATGGAAATGTGCTCTTGGGTAGAAGATGCAGAGATGCACAAATCTATTATCATCATGAAAAGCTGTACATAATAATCAATCTCGCACATTTTGCCCACGCAAAAACTATGAGCCTTGTAATTATCCATCCCTTTTTGTCTACAGTCATACGTCAGTTGGGCAAACATGTCAACAAGTGGAAATTAGAGATCCCAGTTAAAGCGATTCTTTATGGAAAATGTGGAAAAATTGTCACTGCCAAACGCGTTAGCAATATTCTTTGTTCAATCCATGATTTCTTGGTACATTATTGCATAGAAATGAACGAATAAAAGCAAATATGAAGTATGTACCTACAATGAATATTATGTATGAAGATATTATATTTTGTATAAAAATTTGATTTCAAATGATGATAATCAAAAACCTATAAAAGAACCGTTAACCTTTTCATAACAGTCATCAGTATAGGCCATGGAGGGTAATAGTTGGAGATACTTATGACCAGAAATTAAGCAAGGGTTGGCTGCTGCCCTTCACGTCTTTGCATTTTGCATTAATTAAATCATTAGATATACGTGCAGCACTTTCTTCCGTCCACAGCTTCACATAGGTGATAGGGTCCTTCAAAGGCCAGTAGTCCACAGTCCACACTACACGCACGATTACATGCAATCATTCATCTTTGTTCTTTCATCGTTACCCTGCCATAGACCTTGCCTCAAGGAAGTGAAGGCTCGTGCAGATGATATGATGATAGTAAAATGTTCATAAATATAAGAAAATCTACAGCAGAAACATATAGCACACATTCAACAATTCACTTACTATGTATAGATGACGCAATTATACACATACTTACATTTTTTGTAGCTATTTAAGTTTTTAGACAAAACTGTAAAAACGAATAATAATTTGAGGAAGATGAGCAGTTGCAACAATGAGCTTTAAGGAGATATGAAAAATGATTGATGTTGACGTACTAAAAACGCCTAAAACAAGCATGGCCAAAAACGCGTTGCGTGCTGCACGTAATAGCACGAAATATAAGTCAGCTATTATGGTTATTGTACAAATCATTGTTTTAAATTAAGAGAACAATATTAGGTACATAATTACATGGTTTGGTTTTACTATTTGACCATGTAAATTGGAAAAAAAAATCTGTTTATAATAACTTTTAAGCTTTAACCAACCATTGATATATTTTGGCGATTTTTTATCGAATTAGGTGCTTAGTGTCACAGCCACACACAAAGTACCCCGTTTTTTATATTTTTTAAAGACATAATATACATTTCTTCATTTTTATATATGCTTGTAAACTTCAAAGACCCTTGAATATTGGACCTACACTACAGATACATTTATGACCATGTATCAATAAATCGTAATCATGTTTACACACCTGTAGTTATATAACATTTGTGTCTATATAAGCGTGCTGCATGCTTCTTAAGCATGATTATAAACAATGCCTGCACCTTATCATGAATTATGTACAGCAATAACAATATTGTATGGTTGTTGGTGGATTTGTGAATTACATACCTACGCATTAAAAGGCTATGACACTATGATGAAAACTGAACTTAGCAAATATATATCAGCAATACTGTGCGTTTAAATCGTAGACAATCTGGAAACTTGTTGACACTTAAATACGATAAAAAGATGCAACCCTATATTATATAGAAACAAACAAAACAAAAATCACATCTTTTTATCGAAATGGCAGGATAAATAGCGTAAATAGTTTTATTACCGGAGAATTTTACAAAAATTAGCAAGTAGCTTTACACAAGATAAAATGAAGACAAAAATATTTTACATATTAATTGGCCAAATAATCTCTATTATCTCAGCCTCAAACAGAATGGTACACACATTCACCTAGTTAACTCTGCAATGGTACTGGAATAGAACGGGGCTTTTGACAGGTGGGTGATAATTGAAATGAAGTTTAGCTTTTTAATTACAGGCGTATTTTAAAAGAAAGAGACGACTACCCAGAAGTATAGAGAAGTTGACTCCCACATTCCCCATCGTGCACGACTTTTAGCCCTATAACACAGCAATATTTAATTACATACAGTTACTTATAATCTTTTGCATTCAAATTCCAAATATAATGTATACAATTATACACTAACCAGGTTTCCGGCACGTTTTTTCACATCCAAGATGGCAGGCATTGTGATATGTTACTCCGTCTTCTCCACAAACTGGAACGTACCTTTGCTGACATATGCCACAATCCGGACAGTCCGCTAGAATAATAAATAATCTAAATATATAAGACCATGTCCAATTGTAGGAAAATGATTTTTCTCCATTTTCTGCATTCTATTATATCAATCTCGAGTAAAGGTACTTAAATCAAAGCTTTTGTTGACATAAAATATAGATTTGCAGTGACTTTTGGTAGAATTGGTTGTATAAACCTCACTGTACTAGGAATTTAAACACTTTTCATAACAGTTAAAAGTATTTATTAATCTCACGATATGCAGATGCTGGTTTCCAAAATCCGATGGCTATCAAGCTAATCGTAAACAGGAAGAAGAAAGACAACTTCATTTTGAATCGTCCGTTATTTGTTATTTTGGAATTCCTGTTTACAACTTAGGCTTCTTTCTTTCCAACGAATTTTGGTTCTTATATGTAGGCTCCAGTAAAATATCCCCCACCCAAAATAAACTGTTTTTAGGTTCACTCACGGGTGGTAGCCATAAAGTTTTCGACCGCTTCAACAAATAATAATTCAGTAAAGAACGGTCCTCCCTTCACGATTTTGGGTATCTTACTGCACTGAGCACAATTTCAGAATCTGTACTGATTACTGTTATTAAGTATGCAGTGCAAGTTTTCAATACTATTTTAATTAGGTTATGAAAAGAAGGGTACACCGCATCAATAACTGAGTCATGGGTTGGGCGACTGCTATTATCGAGCGTATATACATGATGCATAATACACAAAAGGATTTAACAAACTGCATGCAGTTGACATGTCCTATAAAAAAGATCAACTTGATCTACTTTAGGTAACAAATGATACACGAAGACAGTACATTACGTAATTCTCTCACTGAACAGTTAATGCATTTGAAATTGACAAAGGGATTCATTACAATAAACGTTCATTCAGCTCATTGTCAGATCATCGATCCAACGTTGAAAAGAAATTCATAAGATGATACTTGCCATCTATAGATAAGTGAACATTTTACAGTCTACAATTTTGGTTGGTATAAATAAGTAAAAGTCATCATAATATACTTAAGGCTCAATATATGTGTGAAATCAAAAGTTATAATGACTATAACAATTTACGGATTCACAACAAAACAACCTGACATCTCATCAGGTAACGCAGCCGTCGGCCGATCTCCTTTTTTAATGGGGCGCGTCTTGATTTGTAATGTATCTTTTCACGATGATAAGTTCGTGATAAAATGTGATCTCATTAAATGTGCAAAGGACAAGACGCAGCACTTGAAAGCAAAAGTTCATTGCAATAAATTGGAATAGAAATGAGCAGTTATGAATGAAATCTTTAAAAGTGGGGGTAGGTGTGCTTGTATTTACTCAAAGATGCATTGAAATTGCTGCTGTAGTCCGACTGTGTCCATTTATGACAGCATGTTAAACCACATACCATTGTTGACGAAACTAACATTTAGCTTGAACGAATTTGTTTGTAAAAATACCATTGAAATGTGTATTGATGCAGCAAATCTTAGTGTGATCTCAATGTGCGATACAGATACACGTACTTTACCCAATTCAATCAAACCAAGTGCACGATTTTTATACAACTGCTACTGCTAAATTCCTTAATGTGATGTCTTTGTTGCAAACCTTGGATATAGCGACGTGCATATTTCATTTCCTTGCTAAAGAAATAATGTGATCATTTAGCAAAATGTTTTGCATTTCAATTCTGAAATGCAAGCACATTTAAGTTGAGTCGCAAGTCGCAATAATGTCGATATTTTTGCTTGAATTAAAGGATCTGGTGGTATACTCAGGTATAGTAATGTAGGTAAGTTGCAGTATTTTATTATTACTGCTTTACTTTTTATTACAGCCAGTATTTCGTTTACATGCATCTCGAAAATATATGTAACTTTTAGTAGTAAAATAACAGCCTAGATCAAATTGACTAGCCTAGACTTATGGCCAAATACACCCAACGACATGGTCGATTGTCCAGATTTAGCGGTTGATCTTAAAAACAGGATTAAATATTTCCAAAGTAATGTAGTTTTCTTCACCACTGTCCTGAGTTTGATGATCGAAATGTTCGTCTGCCAATGAATTCGGTGGAGAGCTATATGAAAGTCTCCGAGAGGGGGTTGGTGGATTGTCAAAGTCAAAACTTGCTTGTGATTCCCCTGAATAATTGGCATCTTTTTCGTCACCTGTCATATTACTCCATCCATCCAGTGTAGCTTCCCAAGGTCGAATACACACATTTGAATGAAGATGCTTTGGTCCTGGTATATGTTGATAAGGCACCACAGGTGTCTTAAGTTTAGGCATTTTTGTCTTGCGGGTTTTGGTCGCGGAAGACTTTTTAGTTTTCTTTTTACTCTTTCTTGTTCCCTTCTTATTTGACTTTTTATTCCTGAGCCGTAAGAAATTCATCCTTGGATCATCATTATTATATTTGGCGGGGGGCACACCTAGCTCCTTACGAATTCGCTGCATTACTTCCAATACCTCCACTCTGGTAAGACCCATCCAATCATTTCCAGGAGGACCACACACATGCTTTTTTGCAGCAGCCTCGGTGAGATCAGGGTTTAATTCATAAGTTCGTTTGAGAGTTAAGTATCCTCTGTGAATAATTTCATCTCTTGCTTTTTCCGTTCTTTTACCAAAATAAAGTAGCGATGTTAAAGAAATTATTAAGATAGTAATTGAATATTAAAAATGGTTCTTATGATAGCATTCAAGATGTACAAAATGTACCTATTTCTGTTACGAGGCAATTGAACTTCCAAACGTTTAGTCTCTTCCGTCATTTCTCTTAGATCATCCTTAAGTTCTTTGATGAATGTCGTATAATTAGACATTTCTCGATTAAATGGTCCTCTTCTATCTCTTCCCATACTTCTTCTGACATAGCTTTTTACAAACTCTTCTTTTGATGAGTTTGCGCTAACTAGTCCTTCCGATATAACAGGTAGTCTCAGTGCCGAGCTCGATGTTGAAGAACTTGCTTCTGCCGCTAATAAATTATCATTATTCTTTTGTTTATTCTGCAACAAACCAATGTCTTCCATTGAAGTCTTGGAAGCTGGGCGAATGATGAATTCGGGTTTATAAAGGTATGCAGTAATATCTAATGGTGCTGTCCAGTCAACTGATTCAACGTCATCATTGTCTGAGTCTGATACATCTTTGGCTTCAGATGGAGGCTACAGGTTAATTCACCAAAAGTAATTACATTTCGCATTCATTAAATTGTATCATTTTGATTCATAATCAAACGTAGAAATATTACTTTTGCATTGCGAATCGCAGGTGTGAATAATTGAAAGTTCCGTTTCGAATCTGCTCTGGATGTTGCAGTCCGTATTCGATGGATATGAGCTTCACTTGCATGGTAAATAGTTGGAGTCATTGGACGCACTGCAAGTGAACTCTGAGTTATAATTTTATGGTTGCTACTTGACGCATGTCTTCGTGCTGTTGGATTTTTAGTGCCTTCAAAAGCGTCTCTTGCAATATTTGCTTTAGCTGAGAAAATGTTATTAAGCGAACCAGTGCGATATGACGATTGTGCCATGATTTAAATGGATTGTGTTTTATAGTTTCGACCTAAATGCATGCTAAGCCAAGAAAGCTTATGAGTTTCTGTGCCATAAAGTGATGCGTTCTGGGTTTGATCGTAGACTGCTGCTGCCTTCCTCCCACTTTAAGTTTGAATGATTTCTCACTCTCCAAAATGACACTTCCTCAAGCAAGTTTCTCATCCAGAGTGCTCCTACAGCTTTATACTGTTTCATGGGTAACTATGACTGTGCCCTTTGTTGAAGCACCTGAAAGAGTTAGTACCCAGCATTCGCCAATACTATGAACACCCTGAATGAAAATGGAAAATATACATGTTACGTGTAGTAGGTGATCCACTCTAGACAAGAACGTTGTCCCTTGTCCCATTTTTATAATATCAACAATGTAGTATATAAAATATTGCAAACAAACTTCAGATTAGCATTAAATACAAAAAGTATAATTGAACACGTGTAAGATAAATAAACTAAGTCATATTGATGATTTCTTTGCCGTCACTGATGTCATTGGACTTGCTATCATTCGTTGTACCCGTGGCTGCTTTAGCATCGTCATCTTTTAAGATCCTTGCAACAAACGGGAAATGCTTAACCAAGACTGCTCGAGTCTCATTTCTGAAGCTTACGCCACGACTGTAATAAATTGGTAGATTAACCGCCGAGTTGACCACATACGAGAAGAATATTCCCAACAAGAGCTCTTTGTACACAACTTTGTTAAAAACAAAGTAGTAGTGAATGATAGGAACAATATTACAAAGAAGTAAAATAATTACAACTGGAAAAAACATTTGTGCAGCACGTATATCCTTCTTCTGCTTCATATTTAATTCTTTGCGACGGGAATTAAATTTCAAAATCTGTAAAAAACGTACAGGAATAATGAATGTATATTATTGATGTGTATGTAATATTGGGAAAGAGAAGTAGTTTAGAAATTACATACGTGATAGTAAATCAATCCATTAAAAATTAGCAAAAGGGGCAATGGTGTCCAAAAGTCGATTTGATCAAAAAATCCTTTTGTGTCAACATACCAAAACTTGGTCAGAGGGGTGCCGACAATGATGTAGTCTAGATGTTTTGTGCTGTTAATATTTTTTCCAACTGTATTCTTAGCAATCCACATACTGGAGTAACGTGGAAATGCCATAAGAAACGCGAATATCAGCACACCCAGTACTAAGAATCTTGCTCGTTTTATAGAAACCCAATTCGCTGTTCGTAAAGGATGCGCCACAGCCAAATAACGTTCGATTGTAATCAGCACAGTCATAAATGAAGAACCGGAACGAGAAAAAAGGGATGTTAGTGTCGGAAGCCAAAATAAACATAAAGTCAATACTCCTCTGTTCCAATTTTCTATATAAAGATTTAATGACATACGCGATTGTGAATCATGCTCATGATTATGATTGAAATTTACAAGTCAAGGTGCCAAACGTTACTTACGAAAAATGGTCACTGCTGCTACGCTGGCTATCACTGATACCACACAACATAACAAATCAAATTCAGCAAGTCCAATTAAGAATGTGTCAAAAACTCTTCCTCGTTTCTGTCGTTTTAAAACAACTACTATCAAAAAGTTCCCCAATGCGCCAAAAATACCGATTATAAACGTAAAGATGCAAAGGACAATGCAAATTATGTGTCCTGGTCCTCCATAGTCCTCCAGTCTGTCACCTGTAATGAATTTACTTCGAATCGGACATATGAAACAGTGTGTTTCGTTATCTTCAAGTGCTGAATAGCAATCTACTCCGGCTATTTCAGGAAGGTCAAACGTGTGACAGGAAGTTAACGGTAACTTGTGCGTGATATTATTAATATAATTCATTGTTGTGAATTGGCACTCCAGCAAATAGCTAGAACTGTGTGGAAACCAAAAAAATGCCACTGATTACGCTGCAATTTGCAAGCAAGATTGCAAGAAATCATATACGTTTGTAATTATCAAAAATGGTTTCTGGAAACCCAAACCGTTTAAGCTATCGGACATTGGTCCTATAAATACTTACGCTGACTCCGTGACAAATAAAAACTAGTAGCATGTATGCTATTCACTGTCCATCTTATGGACAAATAGATTTCCAACTTTCTTCAAAAACAATTTATTATCTCATAATTTTTGGGACAAAAGACTTTGAACCTGTTGGGTTTCTCTATATATCGAGTAGAACGAGATATAAAGTTGTTTGGTTGGTTTACATTGACATCGCGGTTTGTCTTTTACTAAAGTTGCTTCAAGGTTTACCTAAAAGTCTGTAAGTTATGTGGTCAATGGTCATGTCATCGTGCGCAAGAGATATGCCATATATGCAATTAGTGAAAATTTAATATGAATTTAATACGCCATATATTGTTATTAGCCGTCTGGGATTCATGAAAAAATGAAACTGCGAAAATGCCAAAACATTGTATAGTCTATGTTTTATTATTAATAATAATAATCATATTATACAAGTACATGCCTATTTAATGTATGTATAATAATACTTAAATATGTACCTAATTAACCGACTGACTTTCATTATATATTATTAGTTGTTTGCATACATTTTTTACACATTTGTATACAATTTACCGCCACTACATGTTCACTGCTTTTCTCATTTTCCATCATACATGGATTAATTACTCATTGGCAGGCTAAACCCTGCGGAATATACATAATTAAGTATTATGATGTATTGCAGTTTTTATTAAACAAAATCAATTCATTAAGAGACAGAATTCGTAGTTAGTTTGAGTGGTATATTTATAGGTAGTAACATGATTCATCTGAAGACAAATACCGCTTCTGTCGATGACTGTTGTCTTGAAGTATATTCCCTATGTACTCTACATGCATTTAAATAGATAACTTATATATCGCAGGATAACGAATTTTATAACTTTTATGATGATTTCATTTTAGATGTTTTATTTTTTTTATTTTGGTACGTCTCTGGTCTAGTGAATGCACATTTATTAAATATCGCGTACTGAATATACGTGATTATAACAAAAGTATTTGTATGTGGTGTGGGGACGAATATTGTATTTGTAACTAGCTTTTTAAAAAAATTTTCGTCTCTTCTATATCTTCTTCTAAGTATTTATTTATAATAGGATGGGAATGTATATGTTTACTGTTAATATTCATTTTACAACCATCACACACAAAATGAATATTTATATATTATTGAAGCACTTTTGTAATCAACGACTCTTTTTTTAGCTTATTACTGTTTATTACTTACGTAGTCGCTTTTGAATTCCTGAGTTTCCTTTTAGAGATTTTACGGATATTCTTTCACGATGAACATATAGTGTACATCCTACATACATGGTGTTACAATAATGCATGTGAAATATCGTGAAGATCACATTAGAGAAGATAACAGTGACACGATATCAGATTGGATTGGACACCATAGGGGGTCACATACCAGTTATATGAATGTTTGCATTACTTACAATTTTAAATAAACTTACAAATAGTAAACTTATATAATACAAACTCTTTAAGTATAAACAATGTTAACTATTAGTAAACGTATTTTATATATTCAACTAAGACATGGAACCTCGATATCTTTCTGGAAATCACGGACAATAACAACAATTTAACTTGATTCAGATTAATATATTGATTATACCGTATTAACAATACTTTCTTTATAACATTACATAATATAATGTCTGTAGAGCAGAATAGTTTCTCGTAAATATTTAGATGAAGCTTTTAAGGCTTAGGCACGCATTTGCTGTAACAATTCTTACTTACAATTGTAATGAAATAAAATTGTGTTTATTAAAATTATGCAATATAAAAAATGCAACAGAAAAATACGTATGTGAAGAATGAGTTATGAATATATTATAGTTTTACTGAAATCAAAATATTTCTACCGCGATACCGAACTACATTAGTATGAAGGTAATTTTAAACACGAAAACACGACAAAATCTATGGATAAAATACATCTACGAGTAAGTTCAGTTTTGATGATGATGGAAGTGTGAGTAATTTGAAACTGTTTGGGAAGGTTTCCTCAAAAAATATGCTTACGTTTTGTCTGCTATTATAAAATCATGTACATATTGATTTAGTACTAACTAAATGTAATATGCTCGGCGGAATGAATGGGATTATATTATGTAATGCATTAATATCGAATTAAAGTTTAATTTTCCTAAAATATCAAAGTTACCTAAGCACAAATATGTGTGAGCTTAACTATTTTAAATGTAAAAGTTTATAACTATCTCTTAACATTGAATATATTATATGAAATCACTTTTCGTGAAGGTATTCTTATTTTGAAGAGTTTAATGCTATCTCGGTATTTGTAAATGTAAGTGGCAGTTTGCTGTATTAAATCAATAGATCGACCTAATATTTTATTGTTGAATAGGTTTACTGTTAAACCATAACTTTCCGTTGTCAATTATTATCAGTTATTACAACTATAAGATGCATCATAAGAGATTTCCAGTTTATTTAGTTATACGTTTAACATTAGTAGAGCTACAAAATGGACTGATTGGATATATATTTATGCTTTCCTTAAGAGAAAATGATTCCTAGTGTATTGTTTTTGAGTCTGACTAGTTTTTATCCTACATATATCATTTACTTAAAAATTATTGACTTGATTGGCAGTCATTTTAATGAACAACTTGCAGTTGATTATGAGGATAAATAGATATATATGTATGGTTTTGATCGGCATAGTAGTTGATGAACGTTGTATTGGTCACATTTATGTTAAATGTGAATAATATATGATGATGAACGACCTTTGTAACCTCATTGTTTAAATATGAAGGATACCTACACAAAAATAATGGCAAAAAATAAATATAAGCCGCAAATTAAAAACATCAAAGCACTACGTAAAATCACAAAAATTAGAAGTGAGTTTTAATAAGACGCAAATCACGTTCTAGCTTATAGGTATGTTAAATACAGTGGTTATTTTTCACAACATAATTTTGAAGGAACTGTCCGATAAAGCTAAAATAAAATTTAGTATAAAAATTAATCTTCATTTTAAAACAAAAACAAAAATTGAAGACACTATCGTGCATTTCTTATGGTTATACATATATTATATCCTAACTACAAATATTTGTTCATTGTTAGCGAGTTGCATAATACTTTCAGTACATATCCTTTTGTTGATCTGACACCTTTCAACGTTTCAACTAAGGTAAAAAGTAAAATTACATTAGTACAGTATGTATACTCTCTTATCATCGACATGACATGGGTAGGAATAACAATTTTAATCAAAACACAATTCTTCGGATTCGGGACACACATTGTCACGTGGGAGCTTTAAAGTGACGGGAACACCATATCATGTCACGCATAATAATTATAAACACATATTAGCATAGGAGAACCAAAAATACACTTTCAATTTCAAACATCATACATAATTATCGATTTCGGTAGTTAGCAATGATATTGTTACATGATGACAATTTCATAAAAATTGCTGTTTAAAATCTTAAAGTTATGCTTAATTTAATGGAACAATCACATCGAATTTTCATGTGGTTTATGAAGAGATGGGATAAATTACAATATTTTTTTCATTGACAACTACTAGCATACATACATTCTTATTTCACTTTATTCTTATTTTAAAATTAACTATTTGACTATTTTTTCATACACAAATTGCGTAACATCATAATATAGCTTTATACTTATCCAGTTGCAAAATATAATAGTTCAGCAGTTTTTATGCAGTCACTTCAAATACCAGCTTTTTCAATGTAACTTCAATCAAGTACATAAAATAATCCTGTCATGCATTTATTTTTTCACAGATTATTTTCATTTTTCATTGTTCCACATCTAAATATTAAGGTTTCTTTTAAATTTCCAGCCTCTACTCAACAGTTTGTTAACGGTTTGTAAGACGCAAACACAGGTATATAGATATTGAAAAAGCATTGAATTTTTACTGAGATATTTTTTATCACACTGCTGTGTATTATGTTTTTGGATTGTATTGCAGTTCTGCATTTTAAAACAATCTAATTTTTATCATTTTATGTGAAATTAGTGTGAATTAAAGGTTCTTTATTCATCTTTCTCAGACAGTATGCCATGAAATCTCTTCTCCAATTTTATAGTAAAAATTTATGCATTATGCTCTAAACTAGTTACATTTCTTGGTGAAAATAAAGCTTTCTCTGTACTTTTATGTTGAAATTTTGTTCTAAAATAGCATATTCTGTGGTATAGACATAGACTCTATCTACTAATTTGTGATGCAATTCGAAGACTTTTCTCTTTAAATATATAACGTACTATTTCGCTTTTATTTTTTCTTAGTATCCAAAAGCAGTAGTTAAGTATATTAAGTAGATACTTTAGATGTCTTTGGCTTGAACATTTTCTGTTTTCATTTTGTATCTTAAGACTAAGAATATGGAAAGATACAGTGTTTACAGTAATAATAGAAGTGTCGATATTATTTACTGTTAAGGAAATGCACTGTTTATCCTTCTTTTCAACATTCTCCACCTGTCTTAAGCAAACATTATTACTCTAATAAATACGCACTTATATCGACCTTCTTTTCTTGACACTTTACATCCTACTTTGTGTATTCTTCTTACAATCAGTAAAACTTTCAAAAAACGAAACAAAGCTTGATTTTCACTTTCAGGACTCCGCACTGTATGGAAAACTTTACAATAACATATTGCCCTATTGATGAACCATGTAGGTATAACACAACACACAATTTATTTTACAACTACACCTACATAAATTAACCAATCCCATTGGTTTGTTTTAGTATTAATCACACAGAAATGACTCAAGTATATTTATTACAAAGACAAATGTTCACTTCACTGTATTGCTGTTAATATGCTTACCTAATTGCTAACAACAGATAACTTCTTTTATAAAATAACATAGCTTTGCATTTAAATGAAGAATATCAACAATTATTATATTTTTACTGGTAGTTACCCTTTCAAAAATAGTTAGACTAATTATTGGTGTAAGAACTTTCAATAAAGCAAACATAGTATTTCAATAATAATAACTAGACTGTTATTAAAGCTGACAAGCTAGACAGTGGGCTTTTTACAAAATACCTGACAAACACAAAATACATGCCCGCAAATATATATATGTATGTACACAATAATTAACAGGAAGTTTTCTTTGTGACACACGTTTACAACATATCATTAATAATATCGTTTATATTTTTGGATTCTGTAAACTTTGCATATACACTATGAAAATGATGGGCATGTAGGAATCATTTCTGGAATAAAAATTCTTAGGCAGGCTTACTCGATCAAGATTTTTAAATGAGATTAATGAGACTTGCTATTAATTCCAATCAATAAAATAATATGTTTCTTTTCAATATATGAATAAAACCATTCCTTTCATTATTCTTAAAGTACTGTTTATAGTTTATAGGCATCAATCATAAAATTAGTTTTAAATATTGTAACATAAGAGATTGGGAATAAAATTAGATCAATCTTGTCAATAATCATACTCTAATGTACTGTATTTAATATGTAATGAATTTATTTATATAATGTTATGAAGTAACCTATATTATGCATTAGAGCAAGCCTGAGAAACGATTTAAAAGAATTAACAGAAGGCTAAAGGAAGGAATGACAAAGATAATAGAAGTGCTTCGTAAGGGCATACTAGCAGAGTTGCCAATTGCTGTGTATGCCACAGTGACGTCATCAGGTTTCATTAACACCGTATCGATTATGTGGATAATCCCATTGGTACAAATAATATTGGGTCGCATGACTTGAGCTCTCTCATTTGCCCAAGAAACGGTGTAGTCATAGGCCGAGTAGTAGTCCCCGTCAAGATTATTTGAAGTCATTCCATATTGACCTAGAAATTCAAATATGCCATCATTAGCAAACTATTGTTATTTTTGTTCAAGTGCCAAACACATTTTCGTTATGGAAGTATTAATGATATGAGTTGTCACGAGTGTATCTACTCATTTGTGCATGCAACTTACGATGGTATCGATCTCTTCCGCTTCGGTCAACATCTTCCCTATGAACCACTTTCAACAGTCCGTGAACGGCTTGAATGGGGTAAGCTAGATCAGAAGCGTTCGTAGAGAGTTCCCTGAGTTGTTCGATTGTGTATACCCGGTTTACAATAGTGTGTCTCTGAATAATCCTGCTAACATGATATCCAAAATTTCCCATCGTCAATTTTTTGTACTCAGAAGGAGCAATCCGGTAGATCTTTTCCCAGGCAAGGTTACTTGGAGCGAAAAGTGTGAATCTCCTGTTAATGTCTTTAAATTGCTCATTGAAGTCGTCTTGGGATGATAGTCGGAATGTCATTCTGGAAATGACAAGTTTCGTGGTTTTTAATATCATTTTACCAATGTAAATTTTTTATTTAGGTTATATATTACATACTGAAGCATTGGATCTGTTTTGAGTTTTTCAAAAATATTCTGATCTGCATATCCGAGGATGCGGTCAATCATATGAATCACACCATTGGTTGCACCGACATCAGGCTGGGTGATAGTGGCGTTGACACCGCCGCCTTCAACATACAGGTTTCGCCTTCCACCTTCTCCCAAGATGTAGTTGAAAAACAGTTTCTTTGTCCTCAGTGCTGTCTGAATCTGAAAAGGAGCTCGCTATAACATGGAGAGACAAAGAACAAGAAACCCCGACACCCGTATTAGTAACATTGTTAGTACCGATATTAGTTTTTAGCATTGTTACACCGACTAGACTGCACGTCAGCAAATACCTCACGCTGAGTGAGTCTCTTGAGAAACCCTACAAAACTGTTTATCACTGTCATTGCATTTGCTTTATTATTAATATTATTAAATGTATAAATTCCACAATATACCCGACACCGTCAGTAAGTGAAAGTTTGAAGACATCGACCCTCCATTATTTTCATAACTTTGTAGATAAAGAATATGAATCGAAGAAACTACGAAGCAAATCAGTCCGTTCGACGATAAATAATAAATAAATTCGAATGTTAAGTAGGTAGTTTTCAAGCATCATTCATCTCAAAGCACTGCGCTCCTATTTTTCTTACATAATACATATTTGTTTTCCTTTCCCACCTGCCTCAACCATGAAATCTATGTAGTTAGTTGAAAGTTTTGTCCCTATACGACCTCGTTGTTAGTTATTAATAGAAATGATGGTATTCCAAAATTCCATACTTTACGCAAATAACTGTCTGTTATATGGCTTAGTCTCTAGAGGGTGCATACGTAATGCTTTCACTTCATCGTTTTCCCCTCACCAAAATGAGCAATTATGGTACATGGTATTTCATTCTTTCATCACGTCAAAAGATTAACGTCCATTAATTGACTGAAATTGCATCCAACCCCGGAAAAATCTACCAATTCAGGTATTCTACCAGCAAACTAGCTAACTAAAACAAAATAAGAGAAAGTTACCTCGTTTGCCTCAGTTATGTTATCTGATGTTATTGTCCGTGAGACAATGTGAAGCTTTAGAATTTCATCCAATTGAGTTCGGTTTGACTTGATGATATTTAACGTAGGGGACCTCAGAGCCTGTTGTAATTGTAAATTAGATATATTGTTGATAATTTCATACACAGTTTGATATTGTAACCATCAGGCAGATTGTCAGCTTACCTCGTTACTTGGAACAAAGACAGTGATTCCCTCTGGTCCCGGATTTCTAAGTAGACTCTTCACTTCTTCAGATGCATAATCTTTGATGAGACGGAAGAATTCGTAGGTGGGTCCATGTTCTTTCTCATTCTTCAAAAATCATATAAATAAACCATATGCCATTTTAGAATAATCTAACCACAAAGCATTTCGTCAGAAAACAATGCAAAGAAACTTAAGGTGTCCGCTCATTGTTAAAATTGCAAGTTGCTTTGCTTTGCATTGAGTGTTGCTTAATATTTGCACAGATATATTGCATTGTTTTGTTGATTCATGTCCATGAATGCTGACATGATTGGATATTGAGGTGTATAGTCATTTATTATTAAACACAACACAACATAAAATTGTTTTTGTCAAGCAAGTTTTGGGGAACGAATAGATTTTGAATAAATGTTTAAAGTATAAGGATTGTTTTGGTAATTGAACAATGACAAATGGTACAAAAATAAAAATAACGGTTACAAATACACAGTAACATTTAAATATATAGAGATGCATAATAATTGTAATATTATAATGGGTAAGTACACAGTACATATTAAAGTAGTTCTGTAGTTTATTTTCAAAATGGGTGTGAGTCTTAAAAGTAGTTATTGTAACACTAATCAAGGCCTTTCTCCAGGTTTTTTGACTGGCAACTGCAAATGCACCCTCGGAAAGATTTTGATATTAATTGGTATAAAATTTGATGCAGGTTTACACATTACCAGCAGTCAGATTATTACAGTTATTGCTATTACTATATACACACATAACGTTACATGAATTTTCCGTGAATCAAATGCATGCATCCTCTGCAAAATAAGTAGTTAGCACACTCCGTACGTTCAATATTTATTTCGCAAAATTTTCTCTCTGAGAGGCATGCCATGCTTTGAGTCAGTCATCATCATTGTTTAATGTTAGCGTGATCATATCACACAAATAGATTGATTAGACGCTACAACATTTAATAGCAGAACATACATTCAATCGTTTATTAGTTAGTGCACTAATTTGCTCATGAAACATTTAATTAACTGAATGTAGGTATTACTTTTTTGCTCAAATGTCTAATGCCTACATAGATAATAGGCGGATCAACTGCTAAAAGGTAAGTTAATGCTAAAGGGGCTAGGACTACCACACACATTGACCTACAAATTGTTGAGTAGCATTGCATTGTGAATCTACTTTTTCGTTTTTCCTAACGATCTCTGTCCACTCGATTTTAAAATTTGTTTACAAAAACATTCCAAAAACAGTTATAAATATGAAATTTAACAAAGAAGTAAAAAGTATGTCGACTGTTTGTGTGTTCTTTGTGTTTGATCTACCATTTAACGACATCAAGGGAACATGGGCATCAAATGTGCAAATTATAAATGACGTGCTATTGTTTATAATGAGCCAAACAATCACAATCTAACGGTTAATTAAACTAATTAAAATATACATGAAGTATTAAGAGTATCTATTTGCAAAATATGGTATCTCTACGAATTATATCTACAACTGTTGGTTAGCATTGTTCACTGAACGTAGTTTTATCCATGCACTTGATTAGAAAGAAGGGAATTACAAACAACTACAACCATAGCCAATATCAATACTTTACTAGCTACAAATACACGGTTTCTATTTTTGTAAATTCCATTAACAGTTCATCAATCTAGTCTATCTGCAGCAATTTAGCTTGTCATTCATAATTAAATACATGCTCAGAATCTCTTATAACGACCAAGCAAACGAACACATTCTTTCAGGTATGTTCATTTTGTCCAATATCTATCGGACGGGAGCTATAAGCAGAACGTACGGTTGAAAATCAAAATAATATAGCTCAGATCATCGCCATCGTGCAATAGAAACTATTTAATTACACATTCCGTAGTAAATTGTTTTGATCAAGAAAATCGCAAAAATGGAAACTGTCTGTGCTTGGTAGTGAATGCTGAAATGATGTATTATGATCATACATAAAGTAGCTTCCTACGAGATAAGGAAAACAAACTACACAGTAGATTAGTTGACGTTAATACAATTTTTAACTAATCAATAGTGATTTGAAATCAGTAGTATTAGGCAATGACTTTACAGATACCTACAATTCTTAAGTACAGTAGAACAAGGATTTGCAAAAACAAACATATAAAATCATGTTTTGATGGTATTTTAAATCTGTTGTGTATATCTACGTTAAAAATATTTGGAGTTTGAAGCTGGTTTGCATGAATGTTTTTTTTGTAATAAAATATTAGAAAATTAAATGTTCAATGTGTATATTTCCAGATTTAACCGTACATAAAGAGATTTAGTAAACAAAGTTGAGAGATATGTACCTGTACCTGTCTATATGACTATAAGCAAATATGATTATATATGTGTATGACTGTATTGATTGAATCTGTAACAAACGCAGCAATTACGTATTTAAAATAAGTTTATATAAAATATACATAAATTATTACAAGCATTTATAATCGAATTGTTTTAATTAGTGTTTAAGGCTTAGTGTTCACAACTTTGCTGCATTTGTTGTTGTATGTCTACTTGGGTGTATATTTACATTTGTAACTAAATACTTGGTATTTTAAGCTAAGCAATTCGAATGTTTGTAAAAACAACTTGAAGCACATATCCTGATTCGCATTGGAAATCAGATTTGTTCGATCAAACTTTAAATACCAGGTACCAATATAAAGCGGCATTGTTGTATGTGTGGTGTGAAAGGCATCTAACAATGGTTTGTAGCTGTACCTTTTGAGTCAAGCTCTAATGAACTGTACTGTTTTACGGATAAAATATAAATGTGTGTTTTCGTGTGTAGTAAAATCAAGTGCGACAGAGTGAAAGGAGATGAGTTAGTGACTTACAGTGCCAGCATTAGATAAATTCTCGCCCTATATATTTCGCCGAAGAAGAAGTACGAACGAGCAAACGTACGCACAGTAGTAGTGAAGAAGTCAGAGATAGAGAGTGTGAGAGAGAGCGAGAGACAGAGAGAAGGTATTTCAGAGACCAAATTCCAGCCAATCATGTAAAAGGAAAACCGTATCAGAATATTGTTTTTTACTGTCACATATCATTATCACATCACATTATTTCACATTTTTATATCACATGTTATTATCATATGCACAACATAACAATTATAGCATTCATTCACAACACATCAAAAACAAACCCTATACGTATAAGCCGTTTATTTTTCAACAGCTTAGTCATTAGAAAAAATCATTACTTAAGCTCAATAAGTAAGATACTTGGGTACTTAATAAATTTGCATGGTCATTCTTTGCGGTAAACCTCAGAGAAAGTTGATTCTTTTTTGAAAACCATATTGTTCCATACGAAATTATGTGCATTTTAAGTTTAATTATGAGGATTTTTTAGATAACTTTTTTAATTTGAAAGCAAGACATTCATTTTGGTTTTAAAAGCATTACCATATATGATCAACTTTGTGCACCTCTCAATGATGCTGCAAATTAAAGAAGAGTTTCTAAAGCTACTATAAATGACGAATGATCATGCAAATTTATAAAAGTATACATCTTTCTATTCTGGCCTTCTTATAAGGTATAAATATAATGCTGAAAAAAGTAATCACCAGGACAAAAGAATCAAAAGGTTCTAGACTAAAAGAAAAATATTATAATATTTAATCATAATACTAGAATCACAATCTACAAACAAAGATGATAAAAGAGGAGAATTTTTAATACTAAAACCATGAAAAGTTTAATAAAGTTAAGCAAGTCTAATATCCATGATAGCATTGTATAAATAAAATAAATCTGAATAAGAGACTGAAAAACAGTAGGACACAAAAAATCAGTATAAGCAATGCCGTCGGCATTCTATTAAAACGACTGTTCAAACATTCAACATTTTTCAGTAGCCCATCATACAAAAGTAAACCCATTATTTTGTAACCAAAATGTCCTATATAACGGGTAAAAGTGTTTATATATACATTTTAAATAAATCGCTGTATACATGGCTAAAAAGCCTTTTGAAATGGCATAAGCTATAAAGGAGTCCTTGTACTCCTCAACTCATCACATTGCAAACATCCATCCATAATTATGCCTATTAAGGCCGATTTAAGGCAATCAAAATGACAAACTGACTTACCGCCATCGTATCATAAACAGTTGAGTCAATTACGACGAGAGGTTTGCTGATGAGATGAACGACTCCGTTCTTCACTGGGATGTTTCCACGCACGACCTCCGTCTGCACAACTCCTTTTCTGTGAAATGCGTCTCCGTCTGCTGATCTTGTGTCGCTCCTCACGATCCCTGGAGGGTTTCAATTCAAAGTCATTTTTGCTATCATCATCATTATTACAACATACTACAACCATTATCATCATCTTCGTCATCATGATCAAGATGATGAAAGGAAGAAAAAAGCATGAAAAAAGCAGAGACAAAAAAGGGTTGCTCCGTGCTTGAGCTCTTAGCTGTGCACACAAACAATATTTGATTATTATTTTTCTTTCCCAATACAAATAGCTAACCCGATTATGTAAATATGTGAATTCAGTCAAGAGCATAAAGAGTACGTCCATTTATTGTGAGATCATATACTACACTACAATATTATAGGTAGGTAATAACATTCATTCTTCGTGTTATATTATAATCTCGTATAAGGAAATATAATACATAAGAATGCAAAAACTAACAAATAATAAAAGCTTGGTTATTATACGCACAAAAATATGATCTTGGTGATAATAGTATAGATATTAGGTATACACAGTACGGGAGAGCTTTTGTATAGAAAGCACCGTGTCGGGCAGGCTGGGAAAAGTGCAATCTTACAAAAAATATGCATTATCATCATCTTTCATCCTTTTTCATGTAGAAATAATAATGTTCAAAAGATATAGAAAGCAAAGAACAGAAAAAAGACATTTTTTGAAATATATTAATGTATATTTTCATTTTTGTCACGTACACCTTCCGTCGCTATTCTCTGGACGATCGAATTCAACGAACACTGGAAGGCTTGAAGAAAACGCAGCAGTTTCGTATTGTCTCCGGAGTTCGGCTGGTCTTAGGAAGATGACATGGTTTGGAATCACGTGCCCATCAATAACTTTTGCATCTACCGTGTTCAGCTGAATGCGCTGTTGACAAGAAGTGAAGTTGCATCAATAATACATTTTTGGTAAAGCCTTTTACATTATGTAGTCAATCGAGGTAGTCAGTATTCATGGCAAGGTGTCTTGCTTGAGAAAACAATGTAATATGAACACATTATGCACCAATAAACGTTCCTCGGTAGTTTTACGTTAACTTCGTTTTGGTGTTGTAAGGAATTTTGATAAAGTAATAAAAATTCCTGTGGGGATATCATCGAAAGTTGAAAATGGAAAGATAATGTCGATGTGTGCATTTAATTGGATATATGAGTTCACAAATTATATTTATTGAATTAGACCTTCACATCAAGCTTACTTTAAATGCTTCGTCGACCGGAATGAAGAAAGTGTGCCGTCCAATTGTCCTGAACATTTCCAACTTGTTAAGTACCTTGGCTTTGCCCGCAAACATTCTGTAAATATTTGAGAAAAAACAATTGCTTATTGTTTTGCAAATCAAACTGTAAAGAACTTTTTTAAAGAAAACAATGCATTTAAACGATAAAATGTCGTTTTGATAAATAATTCAGTGTTGATTTAATCTTTTACGTTATGCTATGCTGTCCAGTAATATTGTACGAGGATGAGCGTTCCAAGAACTTTTTCGCATCTGGGTTAATTAAGTTCGAGTCACTGGACTCTGGAACGGAGGGCTCAAGAACACGATCGATTATATGAAGAACCTGATCCATTCCGCGTGCATTTTTCACTAAGAAATCTTTCCGCTGTTGTTCTATCTTGGCATCATTAAGGAAGATCTCATTTCTGGTAGTTCTTGTTATCCAAATTGGGGGATTTCCCGACAACTCGGTCGATATAAACTCCTCCAACTCAGATGTCTTTTTCGCAACGTTTGCTGAAAATAAGTAGGAGTCAATAATCAAAACATCTCATACATCACTATTACTCCACAAAATACAAAGTGTTACAAACAAACAAAAACACTGAGATAATTGAAAAGGCAATAGAATTCTTATACTCACCTAAATGATACGTCACAGTGTAGTTATCAATCTTGCCACGATTTCCAAGATGTTCACGAATGGCAGTGTTGGTAGGGGCGAACAGGGTCAGTGAACGCCAAGGTAATGAAGCGTTCACGAATGGACTACTCCTTACAAGCTCCAAAAACTACAAAAATGTAAGAAAAAGAGTTTAGATGCGAAAAGATACTTTTATTGAATTAACTTGCTCATAAATGTACATCTAATATCTTTATTTATTCATTCCATTCTTTCTTCCGTTTATGAACATTTTAATTAAACAACTCAGCAAATAATTGGAAGTGGATATTTTTCATACAAAATTAAATACGCTTCATGGCCATATACAAACAATATAATGACGCCTCCAACAAAGAAGGCAAGAATTCAAAATCTACCTACACACAGAATAAAGCAAACAAATGTTTGCCTGTGGGTACGGATGTAAGTTACTCCTACACATTAACCGAAAAAGCTGGCACTCTTTTAACACATAATAATCTCCTTATCGTCTAAAATCAATGGAGACGAGGTATACACGCATGCCAGTTTTTTTAATCATGCAATGAAAGGAAGTTGTGATCACGCAAAGTTGACCACTTATTTCAGAAATACATACGAGCAGAATGTTTTCTCGGTTGAGAGGTGTATAATTAAAATATTAATAATTATTATAAGTTGTTAATATTTAATGGACAAGTAAAGAGGAGGAAGAATCAACGTTTTAACAGAATCTAAAGGGCACGAATTCTTTCAATGAATTTTACGCCCGATTCGAGATATCGCCACAACCACACGCAACGCTGATGTGATATACATTGACTTATTTGTGAAATATGAATCATGTGATTGCAAGAAAAACCTTATTGTTATATATTCATTCATTAATTGCAAAATGCGTAGTCCCGTAGTTCCATATATGCATTCATAATTTAAAATTCGCATTCAACCGTTGCTTTATTAAAGTTCTGTAATAATTTGGCCAGTTTGCCTTTGGCTTTCTTCAAACCCCAATTTTAAATATGCATATGGGCTTTTTCCTTGATTACAATTGTAGCTGAAACTTTTCTGTTCATGTTTACTCAACACCCTAACCGAAATGAGTTGTTTAAAAAATCCATTTTTCTACGTTTGCTTAAAACAATGATAATAAGCAAGGGACCAGGTGCTCATCTTCCATTTTATTTTACTTTTTGTCTGCCGCAACATTAAAAACTCTTGACTACCTGTGTGGCTAAATATACTACATGCAGCTTTAGTCCAATTCATTCATTGTAAATAAAAATTGCTATCATTAGCAATAATGCATACCTCATTCATCACAAACGTATACCGTTGGTTCATTGTGAAAATAAGAACTTATCTTGGTTAGTAAGAGAAACTTTCATTTATTCTATATTTTCTGCTTTTCATTCTCCTTTTAATTATCAAATTTACCTATTCAGCTATTTTATCTGTAATTTATATCAGTTTTTAATACAAATTCATTAAAGTCCATTATTCAATTGTATATTATTAAGCAAACAATACTATATAATATGGTCCTGTTTCGGAGTAGCGTAAGGTATGTTGTTAAATGAACAAGTCGTGTTCCTCGATCTATGGAATGATATCCATCATGCCAATTCAGGTTTATATACTTGATGACAAGTGTAGTAGATGAAACATATTACGCAAGTTAACTTTATTTTTATTTTTGTGGTTGCTTGTTTTTACCACGAGAAATGCATTTCTCTATCTCAGACCAGACTTTTGTTTTAGTTACTCAAGTTTCTCATGATAAAATAGTAATTAAGGGGCTTATGTCGTGGGTATTCCATGTTTCTCTCATAATCTAATCAATTTTGTTTTCATTCATATATTATTTCTTGCTATGCAATTTGGTATTTGCTACCAGTAGTACTCTTGGCTGTTGGTTAGGTCAAAGTCATTGTCACTCAGACTTCAGACTACTGTTGTAGCAGTGGCACATGGATAATTTATTATTGCTCATACACCTGTACGTAATAGAAATAATAGCCTATCATCATCAATATTAATATAATGATAGAGGTTTTTGAAGCTATCCTTTGGGTGGAATGTTCTCCAAGATGCCTCAAAATATGCAAATTGTTTTACATACCACTCGAGAGGTCATGCGATGTAGATCAATGCATTTTTATTTAAAACTTTCAAATTTGAATTTTCAACGGTGAAAATTAACTGTAAAGAAGGCGTGTTTTTGTATTTACTTAACATTAGAGCGTATGCCAAAAGGGGATATTATGCTGATTTCGAACAAACTATATGCATACAGCATACATTGCATGGCTAATTCGGCAAGGCGACGATCAGCATTGAGGTGACAAGGGTCAGAGTGGGTCAATTCAAGTAAATTACGTAATAATGGGCTGGAATGGTTCCATTCAAGTAAATTACGTAATAATTGGCTGGAATGGTTCCACTCAAGATAATTACGCAATAATTGGTTGGAATGGGTCAATTCAAGTATTTTTCGTTATAATGGGCTAGAATGGGTCAATTAAAGTTAATTACGTAATTATGGGTTGGAATGAATGGGTAAATTAAAGTTAATTACGTAATAACGGGTTGAAATGGGTCACATTAAGTATATTACGTAGTAATGGGCTGGAATGGGTCGATTCAGGTAAACTACGTAATAATGGGATGAAATGGGTCAACTTAAGTAAATTACGTAATAACGGGCTAGAATGGGTTAATTCAGATAAATTACGTAATAATGGGCTAGAATGGGTTAATTCAGGTAATATACGTAATAATGGGATGAAATGGGCCAATTCAAGTAAATTTCGTAATAATGGGATGAAATGGGCCAATTCAAGTAAATTACGTAATCATGGGCTGGAATGGGTTATTTCCGGTAAATTACGTAATAACGGGCTGAAATGTTTCCATTCAAGTAAATTACGTAATTATGGGCTGGAATGGTTTTATTCAAGTAAATTATGGAATTATAGACATGAATGGTTTTATTCAAGTAAATTACGAAATTATAGACATGAATGGTTCCATTCAGGTAAATTACATAATTATGGACTTGAATGGTTCCATTCAAGTAAATTACATAATAATGGACTTGAATGGTTCCATTCAAGTAAA
>JAQFYG010000127.1:0-48118 GCA_034694325.1 Entomobrya corticalis
TTATTATTATCAGCTTCATTCAGGCAATGCTCGTCATCGTTGTAGTCGTGAGTGAGTAAAGTGGCTAATTCATGCATTATAGATGCATGACAAGCACTAACCAGCATTATTCTCGTAAAACGTGTAGTTTGGCAATGTGAAATAGCCACACCGATACAATGATGGTTGGTGACCTGGGAAGCGGCATGCCCGGTAGCCAATACTACTTTTTCTACACGACCTGATGAAACAAGACATGAGCATCGCTACCGCTTTTTACTCTATTTTTTCCTTTTTTGAGCAGGACGTGAGACCCCAAACGAGCAAAGCCAATTTTCACGAAACAATTGAATAATAATAATATATTCCCATTCAATTTCCGATTACTTCTTGTCTCGGATATGTGCATATATGCACGTATTGATTTTAGTAATAAAGCAATAGACAAGCAAAAAATAAAGAAATAGATTTTTATGAAAGAAAAGGTACGTACTTACCAGGTGTGAAGTGCTTGTTAGGACTCCCGGAATCAAAATATCTTGGGTTGTTTGAATCCAGATATGATTTTCCAGCGGCGGCTTCCTGCATATATTTTGCCGCTGCCGCAGCCACGGCTTCCGCAGATGGGTACATGGAACTGATGGCCGCTGAGTATCGGTACTTATCATCGATCCCAGAATACGCCTTCATGGCATCCTGCATTGAAGATACCACTTGATGAGCTGCTGGAGATGAGACTGCGGCTGCAGCAGCCGCTGCTGCAAGACTTGAGTTGTGCATTGCTGAGCCAAAACCCGCCGCCCCTCCGTAAGCACTGTTGTAGTAACTTGACATTTGAGCTGCCGCTCCGGGTAATCCAGCTGAAACAGAAAATGGAGGAAACAAGAACGTTAATTTTTGATGGGCTTAATTGATTTTTCCAGCTTTCAACAAATAACTTGCTTTCTATTTAGTAAGTTCGTTTGTCTTGTTAAACTCAATGTCATTTCTACATGTAAAGTAACGCCTGAAAATATAATGACCATGATGCCACTACATACCAAAACCCATTTTAACCCTTTCATTATTCTTCTCTCCTCTTCTTTTGTTCGGCTATGTCAGCCACATATTGCATCATTATTAAACCATACTGGGCGAACAAAAATGAATGCTAGAGCTAGCATCGCACTGAGAGCATCAAAGCCAAACTTTTTTAAACTTAAGTGTACGTCTTTATACTAATTCCATTATGGTTCCATTGCCACCTTTCCATTATATATTGTCCCATTTTGTCACTGGGCTGGTGAGAAGAAATGTTCTTAATAATATAATTCTCTTGCTGGAATGCAACTTCGCATAATGAATTTGTGTTTTTGTCATATAAACATACCCTTAGCTCTACACCACATGCATCATCATGATCTTACATACTAGTACAGGTAGTACCATTCTATACAATACCGTAAAAACGTAATAATTTTGTTAGAAATAAAAAAATCCATCTATTCAGAAAATAAAGGGTTGAACCCAGCCGCATTATGTAGGTACAATACCAGCGAACAACAACCATCACCAGCCACATTTGAATGTGAATGTTTATTTTATTTCTTTATTACAATCAGCCATATTTATGTGCTTTATTATTATTTTCTTCACTCATTTTCATTTCCCCCTTTACACAACTTAGACACACACACGCTTTTTCATTCCTTTATGTACATCAGCATCAACGTAATAATCATAATCATAACCGTAAATATAATCATAACTCAATCCAATCTGCCAAGTCAACTATTTCTCTCTCTTCTCCATTCTCTTCCCTCCAGCATGCATGCTTAGTTTAGAAGGGAAATAAAGAAAGAAAAGACAGGAAAGAAAGGATTTTTTCTCTCTCTCTTTGGGAGTAAGCCATTTCACCTTTTGTATTACTTCACCATTCTTTTCTAAAATGTATGTATGACAAGACACAAATGATAATATGAAATATTTTCTGTTCATTCTGTGTCTTCACAAGAACATTATGGTTATTCTGATGGTGATGATGAGCCATGTGCTTATGTAGACGAATATTTATCAAACTTTGGAAAATGTGATTTTCAAGTTTTACAAAAAAAAACTTGCTTGGGATCACATCATCAGTAGTTCGCATTCATATATCTAACAAGTAATAATATTTCACTTGAAAAATTGTTATTTCAGTGATAAATATTTTTCGAAAAAACGTGATTGTATCTTCGAAACTGTCTTACAAGTTTTTGAAGGTATGTCATTTAAGTTTGTTAAATTGCAATTATGACATTCCAAATGCTCCAAACTGAAAAACTACAACTCTATTAGCTCAGAAGGAGTCATAATATTCTCGCTAACAATCTTGCCAAAAATTGTCAGCTCCTTGACCTTTGGTAAAGGGGTAACGCAACAAATCAGCCCGTTGAACGGTTTTTGGTGATTCTATTAGTCCACTAATTTAAACCACGGTATTTCGTTGGGAATATAGGTGATAAACCGTTAAAACAAATCGGCTTAATATTAATACTTTTACTTTTTTGCAAAGAATAATTCGGAATTGCATTGCTTGTTTAATTTGCATACCGATATGAGTCTTATTCATAAAAACTTTAAGCTTTCATGCATACTATTCAACATCATCACAATCTCCTTCACGGAAACAAATACTGAAGAGGGAGATGTGCAGATGGTGTCATTATGAATTACAGAACAGAATCCTTTTGTTCAATTCACACCATTATTCGCTCGTCTCAACCTCTTCTCGCTTCTCTTCTGTTTCTCCGCCTCCTTTTTTCTCCTTTCAGAAAGCAGCACAACCAGTGCATATTGCTTTGCTGTGCAATGGCATTGTAAGAAGAAAACAGAAACAAGCAAAGAAAAATGTACCGTCAATGAAACATCCACAATCATGCAATAATACAAGCTCATCCAACCTTTTTCTTCACACTCCACCTTTATATTCATGCATCAGCTTATTCTTCTTATATTATTACGGTTCACTCTCAAAGACTCCACTGTCTTGCTCATTCAATTTTATCTACCTCATTGAATAGACGATAATTTCCAGCTGCACTATAGCTCAATAGAAGCAAAAATAAAACTGAAAACGAAATTGTAGAAAATCGACACTTGCATTACAATCATAATCACAATAGCTTTATTATTGACCATTATAATATTTTTATTATTATTGCTGTTACATGGATAGGCACGCTCGCTGTCTTTATGATAATATACCAATAGTAATATTCATTATTTGATAATCTTAAGTACAGTGCGTTTCTACCTACCCATCCACTAGTTCCTCTTCAGAATTTCCTTACTTAAAATCATTATTATGACACCTTCACCACCACAAGAGCAACTAATCGTAAGCAAAAAAACAGCAATAGTTATAACTGATGAGGTCCATGTGTGACGATAAGCAAAGGAATTTTGTCAACTTAATTTGCATTAGATTTCCTTTACCTCCTTCGAAAAAATGTAATAAAAGCTCCCCTGCTTATTCTCGGTTGGTTGTCACTTTTCCCCACCAACCAGGTAAACTTTTTTACGATCCCTTCCCTGTCTGCAGATTGCATTGTTATGCGTGCAAAAGTGCATCTTTTCTCATTGAGCCAGTGAATGAGTATAATAATCACATAAAAGAAACACGTAACGCCTGCTTGCATTTCAGAACATAAAAAACTTGTGTGTGCTCAAATATCTCAAATCAAATTACCAGGTACTGCTTTTTCGGCCACACCATCATCGTCACATCAGCTATATTTTTTAACTACCGCGCTACAGTCACATCATCATCAGCAGCCTGTTTCCTTATGATTCCTTATTTCGCTATTCACTGCTCACCTTTTCAAATTTTCTGTTGTACATACACAACCAACTTTTCACAAATACATACCACGTTATTATTGTGATTGTCAAAATTATTATCATTACTATTGCTGTTATTATTATTATTATTATTGTGCTTATTGAATCAAAAGTTACAACGTGCAATTATTGTCATCATCATTACACACACGGCAAGATACATCTTTATTCCAAGTATCGACACGCAGTACTACAGTGCAAGTACAACTAGTAAGCAGCCACTGAATATTATGACGATGAAATGAATTGACTGACTGAATAATTTCTTAACAACAATACACTAGCGATGAGGCGCACCAAGTGAGTGTACAACAATGACACTACAAAGGCGTATTCATAACTTCACAATTCGCTAACACTACTCACATGATGATGTTCTGTACTTCTACACATCATCGTCATCGTCATTTTTCCTCTTCTTCTTGATTCCCTTTGTTACATTCTACATTACATACTAGGTTGTTGCCTGTTTGTTGGGTGCGTAATAATTATGTCACAGTTCTTTTTACACCAGCATCATCAACATCATATCACACCTTGAAGAAAAGAGAAGTCCTGTCGCTTTTCTGACAAGCCAATAACCCTCCTTATTCTCCAAACGTTATTAAGGTGTTTAAAAAATCTTATTATGTACGCAGCATTGCAGCAACTATCTTTACCCTTACAAAACTGAACCATCATAATAATTATGATTATTACTCTTTTTGTACATTTTTGCTATCATCATCATTTACAACTATTTTTGTGAACGAGAGACAGGGACTAGCTAAGAGTACCTAGTTAGCATTGCTGAGTGAGTGCCAAAAGAAAAGGGGTGTTATGCTGGCCCATCAAACAACTATCAAACTGATTTACAACTTACAACTTTGGCTTACCAAGAAATCATTGTTAGAAGGGGACATTCACACATTCATATATCGCTAAGCAGTGAGATGACAGTCGCTTCAAATTTACACTCCCTGCGCAATAAAATGATAATCATGCACCGGTCACACATTATTCGCATGGATGATGAAGCTGAAGAGAGACAACAACCAAATGACGACTTGATGACAACAAAATTTCAAAACCGAGCATATGTGAGGAATTATTTACAAAATCTTGTTTTTCTTTTAAAATGAATGATTCTACATAAGATAGATGTTATATGTCTATGAGTTTACGGTTGTGGAAAGTGTTCATTGGTCAGTTTATAAATGTATATTATTTTCACTACTATTTATTTGTTTTTTTATCATGGCGTGGGTGATTTTTCTCTCTTTAAAATCATTGGAGATAGCCATCACGTAAATTAAAAATATCTCAATCCATTTTCAATTGTGATTCGTGTTTTGACCAACATTAAGATAGTGATGATGGATGACTACATTGCTGTTGATTGATGAAAACTTTCCAAATACCCTTAGAGAAAAGTTAGCTGATAAACTAAATAACTTTTCGGAGATGTTAAATGTTCCCCATTCTTCAATTTTTATATCCTCCTATCCTATTATTATTCTCTCTGTAATACATGCTTTCATTTGCTTAAAAATCAAACTGAAGTGAAAAAGAATGATAGTGGGTGAATTGCGATTTACAAATCTCCATCATCGATCCACATTCCGAATAAAAACCTCTTTCATTTTCTATTATAAACCAATCCATATCCACAATATGAGTAAGTTCCACAATAATTTACAACTGACCTGGCTGAATATCACGGGGACAAGTAAGTATGCCAGTAACAAACTTATCCAAATGAACTAACACGTCATTTTTATGATACATAGCATTTTGGCCTGTTGTATTTCCCATTGTATTATCATGGCTATTATTATTGTCCAAAAGTATTGCTTCCTTTTTTAGAGCTTCACGTATTGTGTGCGATCGTTTATTGTTGTGCTTGCATTATTGAACAGAGAATAGGAAACTAGTCAGCATTGCTGCTTCTGCTGCAAATGCAATGGTTTGATGGTGATGATGCGATGGTGCTTCATTTTATTCCCTGCACTGTCTGTGTGTGTCGATAATAATGCCCTAATTTCTGTCCTTTTCTACACAGATGAATAGGAAAATGGACTCTTTTTTTCCCATTGTATTTGTATGTATGCATCATCCTCTTCTTCTCTCTCTGGTGTAAGGTAGAATGACAGAGCAAATAACACTTGTTTAGCTCCCTATTCAACTTCTCTGACTGTGAGTGAGTGAATTCAACTATCTATCTATTTCTGTTCATTCGATGGAGAGTTGGCATCGGTTAATATTATCATCATCCCTATATTTGTATGTTTGCTCTTCACTTCCATAATATTATATACGACACCAGTAAAAGTTTGCATTTGCTTGTCATTCTCTTCTTATTCTATTCCATCACCATTTTCTATCCTCTTTCTTCACAATAGAACAGAAAATGGGAAAAAGGAAAGGGCTTCTCAATCTCTATTATATTCTTCCATCATCCATCCATCTACCAAGCTCATCTTCTTCTTTTCTTTTTCCAATCTATAAAAAAGTAAGCCAAATTCAATCTAATTTCCTTCCTTCCTCTATACATATCCAACCATTATTGAAACTGTAAGCGTACCCGATCACGAACAACATGTGTATTCTTACAGTTTTTCTTTCTTTCCCCATCTATCTACATTACACTGAAAATCATTATTATTAGAAGAAAATAAAAAATCCCATGTTTTCCTATTTCCGATGATGCAAGGACAAAGAACGACAAGAACTGCATTCTACATAATACTATAGAAGTTCAAAAAGTTCTTTGCCCCTCTAATCCTTCTAACTTTTTATAAAAAACACAGTGAAATCTAACATGTTTAGATATACATAATATTCCTGTTCTATCAACTAACCCCACTGTCAAGTTGACACCCGACACCATTGCAAATACTCATTCTCATCATCCTCGACATCTACTAACGCAGCAAACGACAAATTACTCATCTGTGTGACTCTGACTTCATTCTGATCTCGCGTGTGACTTTGGTCGATGTAAACAATTCAAAACAATAAAGTTATAGCATCAAGTCATCATAAGTGAGAGAGAGAAAGAGCTATCTTATTATCATTCCACCAACTCTAACCAAAAAACCGAACCAAGAACCACACATTTTATGTCTGCGTCTCCGCCACCACCATCAATGGAACAAACTTTGCATGATGTCGAGGGTGGGGAGCAAAGAAGCGTGACAGCAAGCAAACCGAGTTGGATAAATGATATGATAGATAAAAGGAACGGACGAGACAAGTTGGCAATCTTATAACATCGTTTGGTATGCGTAGTTGATGTTGCTGAAATAAAATCTTTGCAACTTTTGGGTAAAAACTCATTACGATTTTAACTTGACACTTATCCCATTTATTCATCTTTTGAAATCTGAAGTAGATGTAATTTTGTATTCTCAAATATATTTAACAAGGTTAATAAAATTGGCAATTTTGTTACACACGGTTCACAGTGATAAGATTTCTGAAGAATAAACTGGTAAATGTCACTATTTACCACGTTCTTATAGGAGAGAAACATAAAAATATTGAATTCATGTAGCAAGGGAACTTAATTTGCTTTGTTTAACTTATTTACAAAAGTATACACAGTCTCTGCAATAAACAGCTAAAAACATTTTTTAAAGATTGAAAGCAAAGGTATGCTACACATACCTACATACCTGGGCAGCGGTAATCTGCGCGCATTTGTACATTTAGAATTCAAAATAAAAAATGGTCACACTCAATCAAGTTTTGTGTCCTAATGTCAAGTCATAAAATAAGCTCTTTTTATTTTTTGGCTTGCTGCAATTTGTGTATTTCTTTTTCCTTCCCTTTTATAGCATTTCATCTTACCCCCCAACGCAAGTATATAGTATTCAACAAAAAATCATGCAAACAAGATGGAATGCATTTGAGAGAGAGAGAGAGAGTCGGTTTCTTTTGCTGTGTAGTGAACAGATAATTCGACATCATTTGCACAGGTCAATTGACACAAACTAACAATATATTATTTGACATACAAATATCATGGTGAAAATAAATGCAAAATGTCATCTTGAACGGCTTGATGAAATAATTTGATTTTTAGGGTTTACTCCTCAAATAATGAAAAGCTAGAACACAAATCGAAGATTTAATGTTTTTGCTCTTCGTAATTGAGTTAACTTTCTGAACACTACCCTCGAAATGTCTCTTTACTAAACTATCTAAATAAGCAATTATATTTTCTTATTTTTACTTTCTATCAATCCCACAAGAATATTCTAGCAAACTGTCTTGTGGAAAGATGACCATGAACATTATGGTCCCTTATTTGCCTTGTCTTAGATTACGATAGTACTATATGGCGCTGGTTATCGAATAAACTTTTTCAACCCGAGATCGTAACATGTTATGCATCTTTTTAGTACCAAACTTTGGGATATATTGGCAGACACTCACAATAAAATGCAAAAAAAGTATAAGTACTTATATCTCGTTAAGTTTGCTTACTATATATATTGTGCAATAACACAAAAGGTTCTTCCAGTTTGAATGTTTTTTTCCTCTCATTTTCCGAGGTCCCAGGTGTACATTACAACAATAAAATCAAACAAGAAACCAGGTACACGGACGAATTCTCTAAATTTGTCAAAGTAAGCAGTATGCATGCCATGCACATACACGCACATGAACACATTATAAGAAGGATCATGTCACATCGCATATATGATATGTCATGTAAATAGGCGTATTATAAACTTTACGGACGAAAGTATTATAAAAGAGCTCTACTGATTTCTACTTGAACAGCCAACGCATAAACGAAACCGGCTAACCTCACTTTGTCAGTCTGCCCAACAACATAGAAGAAAAAAACAGATTTAACATTAAAGAGGAAGAAATTGCTCAATGTGCCATGATACCATGGACTGATGTTTGTAGAATAATAAGGAATGGCATTGCGTATCCAAATGAGTTCAAGTGAAAAAAGAACCAAAAGAACGAAAAAAAACTCTTCTGAAAGCTAAGCTACCATTTTACCACCAGGCAGTCCACTACCACGAGTAAATGTCAGCATAAAGCCAAAATCTTTATGCAAGAAAAATAGTGTAAAACATCCAGTTAGGAGTTATCCTGCAAGGAAAAGAGATTGTGAGACTTGGCCAGGTGCAATGCCCACGGCAGTATATTTATTAATATTACAACTAGCTAACACACTACTACTACCGTCCTTCCAAATAAAGCCAATAATAATATATGCTGCTTGTTACTCACATGAGCAATCTTTCCAGTTGCCTTCTCTTTCAAAAAAATAGAAAAGGCAAACCTCTTCTTAGACTCTCAACTTCCTCTCTGTATTGTTCCCACTACTGTTGACCCGAAATCATTAACTAACTCATTCACAGATTTTTTTTCTCACATTGTCCCTCCTTGACTTTTCTGAATACGGCAGGATTTTTATTTGAAAGAAATTTATTTTTTGTATTGTTAGCTTTTGAGTTATTATACCTCGACTTTTTCTACAGAACCAATTCTTCTTCGCAGATATATTAATTTTTTTGTTATTATTTGTGTTATTGTATTATTATAATTATGATACTCATACCGAACTTATGATAAATTGCCTTTGTAACTGTCAACATACACACGTATGGTCAGTTCACAAGGGGTAAATTCCATTAAATTTCTATCTACTCAAATTATATATTTATTGAATGCATATTCTTTGTTATTTTGTAGATAAGGTACATATTTAAGTAGCAATCAATCAGTCAAGGATAAGATAATACAGGATATTATTGATCGTATAAGAGTAGTTACTATTTGGAAAAGGGCACGCTTAGGTAGAAAACAGTGGATGCTTTTATTGCACTGCTTTGCCAATTTCTCTAGTCACCGACTTACCTGTAATGCCGAATTTCTTGACAAACACTTTATTTCGACCTTCGTTTTTGGGTTGGATTATTACCTTTGTTTTTCTCAAAAATATAAAGCAATAAAAATCATTTATTTTGAATATGGTGCACCAATGACTGGTGCACGTGCGCATCTAGAAACAACACTAAACTTTTACACAATAAAAAAAGTCAAATTTGTAAAAGCCAAGGCCACCATATATTTTTCTGGTCAAAATATCATAAAAGCGTATTAGTAAGTCTCGTAAATAAATAAGATCGAAATTCCAGGTAAGAATTTCTCTTTTAAATTGCACCTATCGCCCTAATCATCATTACTCGAAATCGTAAACGAAATAAGTTTTAGTTGGTTATATTGAATTGTTATTGCAGTGGTGATGACAAGTCTAGTCAAAACAAGAGAAGACTATTGCCATTGCTTCATATTATATTGCAACAACGATATGCATATTTCTCTCAATATTTTCTTCAAATTCTTCTGTTTTATGACACTTTTGCGCCCATGACAAAAGAATATGAAGTTAGATGACAAAACAAAGAGAGGGAATAAGGGGATCCTGCGCTTGCATTAGTTTTTGGTGCTGACAATAAGTCGTAAACCAATAAAATCTGACTGATGCTGTTGATGACGGTTTATATATCATCATCTCATCTTAACTCAACCTAAACCCAGCTCCGCTAGATTTTCACAGGTGGACGTCAAGAAAATCATCATATCATCAACAAGGTAGCTCGTACCATTAACCTGCCAACCACAACAACACAATGTCAGGTTAACTGAAAAAACGCTGATTTTCATCAAAACACAGAACAACCAAGAAGCCAACTCGCAGAGCAACTGCTTGCTTGTCAACAAGTACCTCAAGGACCATCGATGAAAAAAGTAAGCACTTGCTTGATGTTTCTATATCGCTATCAAGATGATAAGCGCTCACTATTTAAGATACCAATACCAATGGATCCTTCAACATCAACATTTACGAGCTTCAACCTTCTGAAAAGTTACCTCATCATTGCTCACTTTTTTCTTTCAGCCATAAAGAAGACATAAAAGTAAAGACAATAATAATATGATTTAGTAGAAATGAAGTAAAAAAAGTATCTTATGTGAAACTCTCCAAATGATCATGTTTATGATAACGGTTATGATAATTATCTTCAAGAGTATATATGAAATGTGACTAAAAGTATTTGGAATTTTGAATATCAAAATTCAGCTTAATTCAAAGGCAAAAGTAACTTTCAAGGATATATATACAACCTTAAAGTCATTTTAACGCTAGTTTACTGGAATACAGTAAAAGAATTCCTTGTATCGCCATTATAACTCTTGGCTGAATTGATGAAAAAATATCGCATAGTCAGTATCAACCCTGCCAATGAAAGAGAAAGCCATACAGTGCAAAAACTTTGAGTGTAGTCTCAATGCTTTTTAAAACATAAAATTCTACTTAATGGTCTTAAACGATTTTCTATTGTATTATTAATATCATAATAGCAGATAACAGAATAGCGTGTTGTAAGGGGACAAAACAGCTTTTTGGAAGTTAAGTGAAAATGGCAGCAGTCAAACAATATACATTATTATTAGTAGTAGAATTTTTTAACTCCCAGAGACCCCAACTCAGTAAGAGCAGCAGCAGTAGTTGTGTAGCACTTATGAATACAAGCCTTGACGGCTGGATGATTTACAGTCTTGTTTTCAAAGGAGAATTAAAGCGTTGGATTTAGATGGATGGCGCAAATGATGTTTCATATAAAAAGTACATGCACACCACGAACTCCAACAGCCAAACATTTTACACATTAACATCTGTGTAACATGGAACAACAACTTAACTTTAACTTCTTTCTAAAAACGTGTTAAGTGTTCATTACGGAAATTTTGTGGCTGTACGGATGGATTACATGCTCACTACTACACAATTCATGCACAGGACGTGATGCTGTTGTTGGATTTATTATTTTGTTTCAACTTGCAATAATTCCTTCATCCGTGCAAGTTAAAACATTCCATCGAGCGAAGAGAGGAATGCAAAAGTCCACTTGAAAATCAAGTTGTTAGCCATAATATCACATAAAATTATGGTATAAACTACAAAGTTTGCATACCACCACCACCACACACACCACTCATCCCTCCACTTTACAAATTGAATTGAATAGCATCATCATCATCGTCGTCATTCCGGTCATATAGCTTAGTAAAATATCTATTAGATGAGGTGAACCTGGTGGCATGTAGCAAAAACGTGTAATAACATGAATATATAGATTATAGATGAATCTTCTGCCCTGCCACTCCGGTAATTTATGTTTCTGTGCTTTTAGGTATACAGAGAGTGAGGGAGAGAGAGATAATAATGTATAAAGAAGAAGTTAATAGTGATGTCTGCTTTTTAAGTTGTGTAAATACTTTCATATTATCATCATTCATATTGTGTAGTCTCACAGTATTATATAAGAGTAATAACATGATCATAGTAGAAGCAGTAGTTAGTTAGTAGTAGTAGTAAAGCCGGCGGCCCAGCCTACCTGTTTCCAACAGCATTGCTCCTGACGCTCCTACTGCATCTGATGCCTGCCTTGTCTGTCGTTCTGTAAATGACATGATAATGTTAGGTTATTACTTCATAAGTATGCTAGTTAAATTAACTCGACAAACTAGGCGGCTTCACCACTTTTTTATGTTATACACACATCTTATTTCACAAGTTAAACAATTTGGCGTGCCTTGTGCTTGTAATAGTTTAACTGTGTTCTTTACTCCACGAAGAAACGAACGAACGAAATGTGTAGGTTGGCTGGCTGGCAGGCGAAATGACAAGCGGGCGGATAAATTGTTTTTTACGGTACATCTCTCCTTCCCTCTTGTCTTTCCTCCCTCTCTTCTCTTCTATCTATCCGTCTAGCTATCTCCTCTCTTCCTTACTGGAATATTATATTGTTTCACTCCTTTTGTCTCATTATCTTCTCATGAAACGGTTCAAGCTTTTCCAAATCTGAGAGCTGACTTGGGAATCAGAGACGACCTTTTGTCTTACAAATGTGTGTACAAAATGAAGAATTATTACCTATAGATGCATGATATTAGAACATTTATGCATATTTAGATAATATCGTTTTCATTGTGTTATATTACTACTGCTACTACACCTCACATATAGTGTGTGGTGTTACCTCAATTAATTTCATGCTGTCATTAAAATGATAGCCTTCCCACTTATTTAACAACCATTATCACATGCTATCAGGCAGTACATAAGAAGGTGTCATGTCAAATTAATCACAACGTTTTAGAGATCTCATTCATGTTATCAAGACTTGCCTATCTCTGAGTACATTATAAGAACAAGATTTCAAGTTGAGATAACCGTGACAAGTCATTCACAATCCTTTACCAAACAAAACAATCCTTTTAGCATATCACTAATCTTTTTTTGCTTTCTTATAGATTCAATAAAAGCAAAACCAGCTGTGTAGGTTTGAAGTATACTTATACTGCAGGTTTTTATTCAATTAAGGTTGTTCCTTCGTATCACTATCCGTTTGTCGCACGATGTATGTGTGAGCGAGAAGGATAACTGCGAGGAAAATTCCTAAACTGTTAATCTTCTCTTTTCACTGGAGATACCTTCAGCTTTAACAAAACATTCAATTTGACAAAACAAAAAAGCTGATTAGATCTGCGGTAATACAACCAAAAGATTTTTGAGTAAACGCATGACATGATGACGGCAGGTACTTCGTCTATCCTTCTTACACTTTACGGTTTTACTTTTATCATGTTCTGAACCGAAGACTTGGGATTATGAAATGAAACCACCTAACTAATGCTGACTAAAGTATCGATGCTGACTAATGTTAAATGTTGCAAAGACTTGCTTATGTTTACTATTTCAAAAGAACATTGTAGCTGCAACAACGACAGCAGAGAGCTTAGTTCTAATAAAGTTTTTTTTTTCAATTTAATCATAAATAATAAACAGGGACACTTTTTGGCAAAGCATGACTGATCCAATATTATCTACCCTTTCGATATACTGCACGCTCTTTTAACAAGATTTGCTTTTAAAAACGACTTTAGTCTTAGTACGTTTGGGTACAGGTATTACATTTTGTTCTCACAGGCCTTGCTTCTCCTAAACAAAGACGTTAGAGCCGCAAAAAAGGAAAATAGTAAAAAATAAAGAATTTGACTTCGCGACTGCCATTTCAAGGATCTGACTTCACTACTGCTCTCTTTTTTACCACATTTAAAAAAATAGTTATAGACGAGGTAAGCACTTTATATGGTGTGACGGGGTTGACTTGATGGTCTATAAATGTGTGTTACGTTACGTGCGTGCATCATTTTCTTATATTGATGGTGGGCTTAAGTTGGCCAAACCCAAAAAAGACATGAAGGGACGTCTGTAAAGTTTATTTATGTATTTACCAATAAAACATTTCACTCCTTTCTCACATTGTGTGTTAGCAGAATAGCTTTCCACTTGTCCAAGATGTTGGTGAATGAATGAGCTCCCAACCAAATAAATTGTATAATCGACTTAAATTTATATTTTCTTTTGCAAAACTTTTTTTACACAAAAGTTTTAAACTTGAAAATTGTAATGGATTTCCTCTCACCCTTGCCCCAACATTCTCCATTTTTCTTTTTCACGACCTTATACAATCATCTATTCAATCCGTTATGGTTTTGTTAACTCATTTTCCCCGTTACTTAAAAGAAACAAACTGAAAAATACAAACCATAAGAGCATTTCAGTTTTCAGCTTGGCCGATGTACAGCAGCCAGCAGTTGTCGAGCAGATAAAGAAAAAGATAATATGCTAAAATAATGCCATGCCTATTTTTTCCTTTGCTTGTGTCCGTAAATTTGAAAACAGCGAATAATAAAAATCGTCAGTAATATACGCACGTATTTACGTACGACATATTTACGTGAATTCAAGTTGATCCAGAAACAATTCATTGAAAATGTATACAACTGAAACTACAACTCCAATTTATTTTCATGTATGGTTCTCGCCTAAAAGTAAGATCGTAGCAAGTGCAACAATCATTTCAAAAATATACTTTGCTTTTACAACCGGAGCATGATAAGAAATGCCTTCATTAATTATGACTGCTATGTGAAATTCACGCGACGCCAGCAACACATAAACATGCCAAATGTTGATGGCTGAGAGCCGTGACTGTTGACTCTGCCACATGAACAGCAACAGTTTCTTTCTAACTTACAATAACATTACGAGACAAAACCATTTTAGTTCAGCCTACACAAGTTGTACGGAAGTTTGGTTGGTTTCTTGGTAAACCAAAAGAGCTCTGTTTCCCCTCTTTCCATCCCTACAAACTACAGTAATTGCTACTTCTGCTCGAGTCGTGTGCAAAGTGTAACCATCCTGTTGAAGTGGAAGTGGCTAACAATAATTTTCACACCCTAAAACAATGCATGGCTGCCTACCATGAAATGTAATGTATATACCTATATAAGACCATATGACTCAATTTTAGATACAAATGGCTAAAAATAGGAACAAGAGCGATGTTACTAAAAATTTCATATGTTAATAGTACAATGATATTAAAAACTGAAAAACTTCTGTCTACTGTCTACTACAATTTAACGAACAGCATTTTAACAGGCAATCTGTTCAGTTTATCATTTCATCACAAAACTTAACATAAAGTTATCTTTATTCTTAAATAGCAGGATTTTCAAACCTTATTTGAAAGAAAAGCAAGCACCTATACACATACACGGATACACGGCTTCATTTCGGAGTCAACTGAATCTTCATTTCAAAGGATACTTATCCCAACCCCAAATAACGGTTTTCTCAATTTTCTTTTCTAACGCTTTAATAGTTTAGTAATGCTACGCTACACAGTTTCATTTCATCCTTTAGTCTAATCTAAAAAGCCAATCAAAGGAAAGCTTGAAAATAGCAAACACAATTTTAAGAATGTTGGTGCACAATAACTAGAAGAGAGAGTGAATAAACATAAATTTGAAAAGAACTTGAGAATCATCTGCTATTTATATAAAATAGGCGAAAAGGGCTATTTAAAAGAGTCATTATGTCGCTATCTCATATTTTTGCACAATCATCGGCTTCAGCACCAACCAGTTATCTTTTTCTCACCTCGTCAAATACAAATACTCATCAACTCATCGTTGCAAGTTGCAAATCATATAATGCTTAACTAGGCTAATAATACCAACCTGTTTGTTTGTGAATGCGACTTCTTGAGCATCATGAAAAGAGAGCTTAACAATAATCTAAATTAAAAAATGTGTGCATGTTGTGTATGATTACCTGTCATAAATGTGTACATTTTTATCTCTAGCTTTATGCCTTTGAGCAACTATGCAATACTATGCATGTTCGTCTGTTGGACATTGATTCGACAAATTATTAACTTTTTCTATCAGCTAATACAACGAAATCAGGAACGATCCCGAACATCTAAAGATGAGGGGGAAGCGAAACTATAATTACTTGAGCAGTGTGTACTATAAATAATTATTGAAAAATTTCTCCATCGATCCTATATATAAATGTATAAATAACAAATTCTGATGCAAACTAATAGTTATAAGTTGTATGCATTCGAAAATTGATTTTAGAGTGAACAAAATAATAAAAAGAAATACCTACTCATTTATCACGAATATCTTACCCTTTTAATTTCCGTTTGAAAATTCGATTGATAATGGATAAAAAATGACAAGCCCATTAAAGTATGAATAATGTCCAATAAAAAGTCCTCCTTTCACGGAATGGCTATCAACGTGCCCTACTTTCGATTTGTAATATTTATTATTTACATAATTATTATTAAACCACTCGCATTTTCCGTTACAATAACCGCATTAACGAAAGGAACGTAAAAATTAAACTCTGAGATAAAAAAGGCAAGTCTTAAATATGCTTTGTCACACTTGTCAATTCCGATTGTGTCGATCGCAAATTTCGCATACATTTTAACAATTTTGTCAATACTTTAAAATTGCTGCCGCTATTTTTGTTCACGAATGACTAGAATGTGTGTCATTATTAAAAGCAATCAGTTTTATTTGTTATTGCTGAATTGAAATCACATATATAGGTATACAACTTTAGGAAGCAAATATTATGTTTCTCTGATAAATCCAGATACATGATGCGGGCACAGAAGCAATTTACGTATTTAATATTCTGGTCCCACAACCCAGTCTCCTTCATTCATCTACCTCACATGACATAGGTCTGTGTACTTGCATTATAATTCATATTCCTCCTTTTCTCTATTTTTTATTTTATTTTATATGAAATAAAGGAACACGACAATAATATTCAACTAACAAGGGCTTAAAGAAAAGAATAATATAATAATATGCAGCCATTTGGTTGCTATTCATTCATTCATATCGTGTAACGTATTAAAATGAGCTCGTACATTTAAAAAACCAAAACCCCTCTACAAACTATAAACTTTACACAAATTCGTACACAAAACATGCGTTCACACAAAAATGTAAACTATATCGGTAGCACACAGCTACACTACTATGTTTCAGCAACTCAAACAACTGTAATAATAATAAATGCCACTTGATTTGAATAGGAAAAAAGAGCGGAAAAGAGACCAACATCACAAGCCTTTCAATTTGAATAATGTTTTTAAAAATTCATGTGTGAAATGGGGCAGCCGTGAACAGACCAAAGCTAATGGGAAGGCAGAACATAAAATATATTAGCTGAAAAGTATTAAAGTGATAAAGCTTGTTGTATGTTATGCTACCACAGTAAAATTTAGATGAAACTTATTGCGCCTGTCAATCATATTTTACACAGTTAAAAGATCCCATTTGTGCCTTTTAGGAGGTTTCTCACTTTCAGTCTTCATTATCTTTCTTGCTTTTCGTAATAAATACGGTGAATGAGCGGGCGCAAATATCTTTTTATTTTTTCCAAAGAAAGTAAAATATTGATATCTTTGATGTTCTATTATAATATTTTTCGCTTTCTTTCTCTCTTTTCTAATAATGTGTTACTTTTGTCATAACTTTACATCATAAAAGTTCGTAAATGTGAGTTTTAACAAAACATACAGCTTTATTTTCCAAGGTGGAAACGGAAACACTAAAGAACAAAGCTTGTTTATTGTATTTCGCTTTCGGCTTGTTGAATCTCCGCTGCATGTGATTGTTTACAACAATTGAAAAAAATATAATATTCATCCCATTATTGCTCTATTCTCTCTGGCCAAAATAAACTTCTCACAATGAATACAATTGAACTTTACGTGTGTATGGCATTTACATGCTCCCTTTTACAAAGTAGCCCCAACAAACAACATATAGCCTTCAACTCAACAAATATTAAGAATTGCTCTATTTATAATACATTCTAATTTGCTTTCATGATGAAAATCCTGCATGAATGAAAGAATGAATGACAAAGACATACATAACACAAGTACAATACCTCACATTTTATATGATGTGTCCGCATTATGCAATGCAACAATAAAATCAAGAGAATGCATTACATTTAATCCATATTCTAAAAAGTACACGAATTTTTCTGCAGGACGGTGGTGCTGACAGTGAAGTTGACGCTAGTCAGTCAGCGAGGGTGGTAGTTATTTTTTTATTTTGCAGTGCTCCAATTCAGCCATTATTCAAATCATCACTCACGCTATAGCACATAATACAATAATGAAATACGAATCATGTCAATACATCCTGTCTTCGAGTCCAACATACAAATTACAATGAGCACGAATAATATATAGCAAATAACAAAAAAAGCTTGATTTGATAATATTATTATAAAGGGAAAAATATGTAGAGAAGAGAGAGCAAGCAAAGTTAAGGAGGAAACAAGTTAGTATTATTGAAAATGAACTTTCAATGCATGCACCGTTGCAATGCACGTAGTTTTTCAATACACAATCCAAAAAACGTGGACACATCCACGAAGCATAAAAAACTCTCTCTTTTACCGACTCGAAACATGACAAAAAATTGAGTAAATTGAGTTTACTTGCTCGATCTAACGCGTGACATGCACTCAGGTTTATTTAAGAGAAAAAACGATTGATTCAATAAAAAAATCTGTCTTTTCCACTTGACTTTTCCAACTTTTTTTAAAGAATAGAAAAAGGATGGACAATATCTATCCGTTTCATGACAGAACATATATACTTTTGTTGTCTATTAACCATGTGAATAAAAACATATTGCACTTCTTTACCTCCGACATGATGCAGATATATGGTGTATGTCAATGATTAAATTTTTCATTTGTATAATAAAAAGTATCGATGTGGGGTAAGGTATGATTAAATTTCGTATTTGAAATGCGTTTGTACATGAAGGAGAACAAATGAAGTACACAACGCACCCATATTACATCTATTGTATGAATAAATGCTTTCAATTTTCTTTTACTTTCCACAAAAGCTCATGAAAATTTACTTGAGGATAAAGAAAAAAAACTGTTGGATATTTTTTGGGCAGTTTTATAGCATAAATAGTTGTACTAATTTCTAATTTAAACTAAGTATTATAGAAACAAGAGTTTTTTTATCCATCTATTTACCTTTTACTATAAGATTTTATTAAACGGGAAGCATTCACTCTTATGAGCAGTTGCAATGTTGGGGCAACTTGAATCAAATTACATATTTACTGTTCAAATGAATTATAAGCACACTTTCACATATATTTACTATGCAAATGACATCGTAAACCATTTTATCAAAATCTAAGCGCTCTTTACATCAATCCATCAATAAACTGACCTTCAGCTCCACAGCAGCTCTTTACACATTGACTTTTATCCAAAAATCCAAACGCAAACAGTAAATAAACCAGTGCAGTATAAACAGTTGACTCAAACTAACAACAGTACTCCTCAAATCCTCACTTTTGGCTACTGCTCGTCTGACAGTCCCAAAAGTTTCTACAAATAATGAGGAATGAGTTTTCCTTTATTCCGGAATGTTTTATCACAATTCTAACCGATACTGCCTGCTGTTTCGGTACGCAGTGTGTCGATTAGAAATTCACACCAAAACTCCAATCCGTTTTTCCTCTATCTTTTATGACTTACTGCAATCACTTAAGCCATATAGCATAAAACGATAACGTTTAGACAAAGCATATAACTAACTAAACGTATATTAATATGAAGGAAGAACAACTACATAAACTTTTTTTATGTGCATGTATGCATAGTCAATAATAGAAAATAATATTTCTTTATTCTTTTTACCCTCAAAAAATACAAAAGGATTAGAATAATACTCTTTTGTACGATTCAAATAAACCCACGACGACACTACGATGGAACGCATTCTTCTCACCATTTTTCTATCTTTTTTCTTTATTCTTTTAAATGCTTTAGCTACTTTACCTTCTTTTTCAGGAGAAAAGATAATAATAACATTGTAAGAGGGAATTCAAACCTCCATGAGTAAATACCTGACACAGCAAGGGATTCCTTTGAATTTTTGGCAGGGATTTAAAAGTGTGTAAATATATATCTGGCTTAAAGTTAAGTAGCCGATATCATACACCGGTAACTCATTTCAATTTAAGGAATTGAAAATGAAAAAATGTAAGGAAATTATATAAAACTACACACCGCACCGTAAAGAGTAAGTACAGAGAACTCTGTGCTCGTTCATCCAAAGAAGAAAATTTGGGAATGTCTATATATGTGCACCCGTATAGGTACCTAACATTCATAATTCGAAAATGAATATATAAGACGCTAAAGTTATAAGGTCTTATAAAAAGTCTTATCTTTTCCTCCACTCACACATGTGACGTGACCACAAAGCAGCAGCTTCACAGCCACAGTAGCCAGGTAGTCTGGAAAAAGGAATTTTCATCCCGAGGCAAGGCAAGGACAGTCTCACTCTTTTACTTTGTATTACGCGTTGTGCATTTTAGTTTTTTTGGACAACAAAAAAACTTGGATGTAATGCTTTAACTTCTAAAGGAGGCATGCTTAAAAAGTTGAAAACGGTAGCCAGCAAGGAATTCCATCAAGGGGAGCCAAGCTGGCTGGCAGAGCTCAAAAGTCAAACATTGTGAGTTTTATATAAGAATTCTTTTTATAAAGAGTAAATCTACATTGTTGATCATATAACTTTAATTCTACTACTGCACTGATAAGAAAAGGTGCTGGAATGGTGTCGTGGTGTACATTTTTACGGGTATTATATCATCACGTATAACCTCCATATTAAATTCGTTGGACATTAATAATCATGAAAAGTACTCTAAATCTTAACGAAGGACGACATAATATACATTTTACAGCTACTAAAAAGTATTAAAATTCTTTCTTAAAGTATCTTTTACACTTTTCGCTTTTACTATTTTTATGTGACTGGATATATTATTTCATTTCATTTAACAAAGGTTTCCCTTTCTTTCTATACGCGTTTCCTGTATGCAACTATTGAGAGGAGTTGAATTTTAAAAAATATGCAATATCAAATGACAACAGCTGAATACTTTCTTCTGGTTATTATTATTCTACTGGATCATGCAGTATTTTTTATTAGTGTACCCCAAATGAAATACAAGTAGCGAAATCGTATTATCTATCTGATTTTATTTATTTATTCATTCTCTTGTTTCATCATCACCGTCAAACGGCCATCAATTTTTCATTTACCCAGCTAAACTAAACTGTTATTGCTACCTAGAATAACTTCTTCTGGTCTCGCTCTTCTCCTCATTTTAAGTTATATAAAAGAAAACGAGTTGATGAGTGTGCTTGTTTTTCAACTCTAATTCACGGTGAGAAGAAATCAGTTTCCCGCTGAGATCATATCCAACACTGGAAAGTTTAAATAATGTGAATAGATATGAAAACATTGGGCATCCCACCTGAAGTGATTCTATATTAAGGTCGGCAGCTCATTTTAAATCAAGTCAACAAGGTTATCAAACAGTTGTGTAGAGAAAGGGGCAAGCTGTAGCCAATGTGTCTGCCAGTATTCTGTTTTCAACCAAGAAGTGAGAGTTGTGTGGGTATCATCATCGTCATCATCAAATCATACACTTGAACACCTTCGAGAATCAAAACCTATCTCAAAACCACCCCCGATCACATAAAGACCCTGCCTAGATCCCGGTTTGATCTACTCAATGGTCAACAAATAATAGCAACAATAGTAATAATGATCTTGATTTTATACAGCAAAAATGGTAACACAAATGCCATGAATGTGCATGAAAAGAACAAGATACTTTTCAAAAAATGTAATGAACTGGACGGGGTTGCGGCTGACATGACAAACCGCAGTCAATCAACTGGCACAACACCAACAACGACCTAGCATGAGCGTCAATAATGGTTAGAAAAACTATCGGACGGATCTCTCTCTATGAATGGCATGCATTTATTGTAAATTAGGTACATATGCAGAGGAAAAGAGAGAGACAGGTTTCGTTCATTTCAATAATTTCGAACTTGTGAATGAAAATGATTTGAGAGTTGTTGGTTGAAAAATCTGGTTCAATTCACACCTTCACACACGAAATCATTTGCTCAATGAGCCGAATCAAGCTATTTCTGAGTTAACAGAATAAACAGATTGAGGTCCACTCACTGACACTGGTGACTGGGTATCATATCATATATGGCTTGTGGTCAATATGTTTGGTTAGGGAATGTCTTGACTAATTTTTGATTGCTTACTTTATGAACAGAATACAAAAATACGGAGATGATTGCGTGAATATTTATAATCTACCCAACTAACTTTATATTTACATCAACATCAGCATACAGGCGACACAACATTCCAATTCCAGGCGGTTACCAAATATAAATCGATCAGGAGTGTCTACGCATATTATGACGACTATTTATGTGATTCTTTTTCTCATACTTCTTCACACCATGGCAGACACAGAATGATGATGAGCCTACTCATATCCCTATGAGATCGACTTTTTCGTCCTCCTTGTCAAAAACGATGTACACTTGTACAAAACTGGCTTTTTTTAAAGAAAGCTATTCTTAGCTGGTCATCTTTAAAAAGTTCTTTGCGCTCTCTCTCTCACCCTGTGTGTGAGCAAACCATCTTTAAAATGTCAGTAATGAAATGGTATATGGTTATGATGTTGTGGTTCGTGGTTGTACAGATTATTATGAGTGAATCAAGTAAGTTATGAAAAAGGAGAGTCTTCAAGATTTAAGATAACTGCCAACCCAATATCCTCAGGAATTTCTTGTATTCCGACGATTTTTTTCACATATACAATTATACTACTATGCAGTAATATTGTATACCTAAAGGTATTATTGCTTTCATGCATTCTTGCTGTGTTTTGTTACTTTTTCCCAGACACTTTTCACCTCTTCTGAGTACGTGGAAGAATCTTGAAAGAAAATAGCTCAACAAAACAACAAATTGGAATGAATATCAGGTATATGTGTACTGCAAAGGTATTGAACTCTTCAAAATTTTGAACAGGAAAGGTAAAGAATTGTACAAGTTAGAAGAATTTAATGCAGAACAACTCTCTTTCAGGATGAAACTGCCGATGATGATTGTTTTGTATGTGTCTACTTAAGAAAGAACTGACACTTGCGAGATTTTTCCCTCAAACAATAAGGGCCCATTCAGAAAATTTACTCTCAGAGGAAGCAAGTAACACCACCTCTTCTATTATTCAATATATACTCACTCATTCTCTCTCTCTCTCTCTCTCTGTCTTCTTGTGTGAAACTTTACCGACCCACCATTCAAGAAATTTTATTCATGTATTTGGAAATTAAAAGAAAATATCATTGAGCTTGAGCGTCTATATTTATTAAGAGATTTACAATTTGGACCTCACAATAATGTGTGATTTGATATGATGCTGAAACTGTGAATTCAAGGAAGAAAAGGAATATTTCTCAATGGAAAATGAGTAAGTTCGCGCTTGTAATAATGGAGTACTCGTCGCAGATGGAAATAAAAGAAGTGGGAGACTATGCATTCAGTTGTGGAATGATGTAGGTCAACATTTCTCTAATTCTTCGCAGGATTTTTTTTTCTTATGTGAATAATGTACTCTACTCCAACTTTACCACTTTGAATTGACAGGTTAATGAAATGAATGAACTTAAGTTACAGTGAATGAATACAAAAGAGTAAGGAATGCAATAAGTGGCCATCCAAAGTAAATAGGTTTTGGTATGCTGTTATTATGGCATGAATTTTCCTGGCAATAAGTTGACAAAAACGTTCAAGTTGAAAAGTAGTAACAAGCGTTCACAAATAATTAGTTAAAGAATTTCCAACAAATGGAATGAATTTCTTTTAGATACCCACTATGCCACTATCAACACATAGCATCCTATTAAAGTTAATGCCTTAAAAACCTTTCCTTTTTTTAAATGAATGTTTGAATGATGATGCAAATTATAATTTTATCGGAAAAAAGAGGAATGAAATTCCTTAAAACTGAATATCTCTGGCTTACCTCTTAAAGCATCCATTGGCACGGATGGATATGGGAAGGAGTATGGATATCCCTCTTTTTTGAGTGTTTTTGGTTTTCTTCTAGGTCGGTACTTGTAATCTGGATGATCCTTCATATGCTGTGCTCGAAGTCTTTTAGCTTCGTCGATAAATGGTCGCTTTTCATCTTCTGTCAAAAGCTTCCACTCTGCCCCAAGCCTTTTACTAATTTCCGAGTTGTGCATCTTGGGATTCTCCTGAGCAATCTTTCGGCGTTGCATACGAGACCACACCATGAACGCATTCATCGGTCTTTTGATGTGATCATCATTACCGGCATTCATTCCACCGAGACCAGCTAAACCTCCCGGAGAATCTTTCTTTTGTCCGGACTTCATACTTCCACCCATTACAGACTGTGGGCTCATGAGACCGGTGGAAGAGCCGGATGATGATCCTGTGCTTGGTGGGGTTAAATGCGATGTTGGCGTTGTGTGGTGATTGTGGTGCTGCTGTTGAAGATGATGATGGAGTGCCGAGCTGATCCCGTGGTGGCCCATTAGGGAAGTTGGAGGAGTTAATCCGTGAGATGCAGCGAGAGACATTAGGGGACCTGTTGGCCCCATACGGGAGGAAAGGTCATGTGAAAGGCGGCTGTTGTACGCCGAAATGTTGTCGTCACACATTTTGAAGCTTGGTTCTTTTACGTACTCTCACTAAAAATGTTAGTTATGTAGTTACAGTGAACTACAGTTCAGTTCGAATCTTAAACACTTTAACACAGAAGAATATTCATGTTCATTTATGGTGTCCCGTTTTTGCGACTTTGCGTAAATTTGAGTTGAAAAGGGATTCTTTAGGAAACGTGAAAAACTGACAACTGTCTTGATCAGAACTCTGAAAGTAAAATGGTAAAATTTACAATTTATGTAGTTTGTCACAGTTTTAATACTTTGCTACGGATTTTCCTCAAGATGTAAAAAGACTTTCTTCAAAAAATCAATTACATTTACAACTTACCCTTGTTCGCTGAGTAGGGCACACAATTAGCCCCCAACAAAGTAATTGTCTTCTATCTCTCTTTCAACTCACTCCAAATAAAAACTGCGTTTTACAACAAAAGTTCCAGATGAAGAAACGAAGTCTGAGATAACTGGTCACTACTTATAAATGGAATAGTTCTGCATGTATCGGGTTATTTTATGCATGGATCGTAAGAACACAGTATAGTGATTATCATAGTCACCAATATCAAAATACATTAAAGTTCTGTAGATAAAAAGTTCGGAAAGATGTACAAGAAAATAACTTTCCTTAGTACACTATTTGCATAAAACCGTCTGAAATCCGATTAAAATTAAAAAATGTCAATCCTTTCCTTAATACACAATTTCTTCATGTAAACACGCCCTTTCCTATTTTATGAACACTTAATCAAAATACTGTTTTTCTTATCAATAAGATATTGTCTGCTTATTAGATATAATCTACTGCACTCTCTATTATCAAGCGATAAAAAATGAATGAGATTACTAGAGCAATACAACCATCAAGAGATAAGAATCACTTGTTTTTCGATACATGTGCTTTTTTGTTATCAGTCAGATAATGAATTTTTGCGGTGTGTCTATTAATCACTGAGAATAAGTGAATATCTCGTTGTTGGTATGAATGATGGTGTGGAGGTGTGGATAACACTGAAGTGCTCAGAAGACTGAACGAACTGAGAGTGAGAAAAACATGTGTATCTGGTTAGGTTAACTATGCACGTTTGTCGTCGTCGTCCCAGAACGTCCCCCTCTTCTTCTCTTCTTGTTCCTTCGTTCACCACCACTGTATTCTCTGAATGCTGCTGATAATATGCCTGTTGTTGTGCTCACTATTCTATCATTCTATCTCTTCTCTCCACACAAAACCCAATAATATGAATGCCTCTCTGAGCTTTCTGCTCCTGCTGTTTGTTGGGTTGCGTTGCAATAATGTCTTGTGAAAGGTAGTTTTTTGGAGCTACTAGCTCTAGAGATTAGCATTACGTGCAAAGAGAGTGAGCTTCTAAACCATAAAGCATCATCACAAGAAGAATATCATGACATACCTAAAAATTCCTAATAAACACAGGGTAAACGCTCAGCAATGCAGTGGCTGCTGAAGTAGGAGAAAAAATATGTGGAAACAGTGCTTGTTTAAAGGAAAATATGATGTTTATGCGTGTACGAAGTTACACTTACAAACAGAAAAGTAAAAAGAGCAGAGGAGAACATAAGGCTCATATTATTACTATCATCATCATCGTCCATATCACCGTAAAGCATTATTATTACCATTGTGCTATTCCGTTGTGTTTATTCTCTTATTCGGGAGCAGTAGCATCAGCATCTCTCACTATTTTCTTTAATGCCTCCGGATGGAGGGGGAAGGACCTAAATCCGTGCTCTGGAATATTGCTGGCTGCCTTTCTCATTGGGCATACCTTTTCACGTCCTTCCTTCTCATAATAACATTACCTCTATGTTAGCAACAATATTATCATCTTGGGTCTTTTTTATTTTTTCAGTTTCTTTTATACATTATCTCTTATTCTACAGTAAACTGTATTGTATTTGTTAATAACATGCATACATAATATGTACATTATCGAATAGAAGCTATAATGCAGCTTATAAACAAGAAAAAGAATTATGAAGCGTGATATTCCTCACGACTTGGCAGTAAAAGACACTTTACCGAGTATATTATAACGTTTCGTTTCTATAATAATTTGTTTGCTTGTGCTGTATTGGCATTCATTGTTCTTTTTTTCTTGTGACAGTGCTTTCAAAGGAATTAAATAATTATACAAAGAAAGGAATGAATATGCATAAAAATGTCATAATGGAAGTAACGCGCTGTCTGCTCATGCATATTGGATTACCCTTATCTACAGTGGTGCATTTTTTTAAGCACAGAAAAAACTATGATGTTAGACTAAGCTCTTTACCTTTTATTTTCTTTGTTATTCGTTGACAAAATACAAATACGTAAACAAGAAAACAAGAAAAATTGGAAGTTAACAAAGTTGACAGAATGTAAGAAAGAAGGAAGAAAAAATGGCTTACGTGAGAATAGCGTCGTAGCGGAATATATTGTGAGTGTACAAAAATAAATGAATAGGATATTACTTTTGGGACCTCCACAAAGTCCCAAATTCATTTAAATCGAAGCATTGTTGTCAAACGCCATTTCTTTTAAAAATATAAATGGATTTATAAATGTTTGCTTATTTATTTAGTAGAATTATGTCAACACGAAATCTTTGTCTCTGAGCTGAAGTAGAAACACAAGAAATTATGCACACAATACAGAGTAAATTGAATCAGTAGTTTTCAAGCGATAAAAATATTTATCAATTCAATCACCGTCGAGCCCCCTTTAAAAATATTTGTTCAAAATGCTTCAAATGAATCTAACACCCAAATCTTCTTTTCTATTCCATCTTTATGATTACACGCAGCATTAATTGTTCATCAAAATGGATGACACAATGTGCAAAAAGATTCTAGAAACATTTGTCTGCTTTTCATAAATAATTAATGCGAAATTCTAATACAAATTCAATACATTTATTCATGATTTTCATTACATTGTTAAAGAATTGGCATTGGCACTACCATTTCACCCAATGAACGTGCTACGAACGAAACATACAATAAAACGACAGCTTTATGAATTATTTCGGTTTTCATTGACAAATGTGTCTTAACAGGAAATGAAAGAACATTCAGGCATTGTGATGCAAAGAATCGGCGTGTGCACTTCTGTCAGTACAACACGTTTGCATACCGCACAATTCGCATTAAATATTATAATGAGCTTTAAAGTTTCCACATATATTCATGTAAACCGATCCCATTCGTAACTTTTAATTTTAAAAGTAAACATCTTTATTCCGTGTTTAAATATTTTAACAGATACATCACCTCACCATGTGAAGTTGGCTTTTGGTAATGATGGTGTCATAGCCTTGAAAATTAAAACTTTTCAAAAAAATCTGTCTTCATCCTTGGTTTGAAACCACATTATACGATTATTATACGAATTACAATACACATAGCACCACGCACATCAAAAAGATGTAAGTAGTAGAAAGAAGTATGTAGTCTGTAGTGTTGTTTTGTTTGCGTTGTAAAACTCTTTTTTCAAATAGATTTTTTAACAAAAAAATCACCAACGCCATATGGCATAGATGTATTTTCCCTATTATATTGCACAAACAAAAAGATTTTTTATGTAGTATTTAAGTCCTCATCAAAAGTAGGAACCATCGTAGCATTAAGTAGAAGCATATTATTCAATCCTTCAATATGAATGCGACATTGACAGCAAAAAAATCTGTTTCTGACAGTCTTACATGAAACAGGTGCTCACTTCATTCATTGTACTACATAAATCGTCGTCATCATTTGTGATTCATGTGCCTGTGTGTAAAACCAACGTTCTGTTTTTCTCTTTGTGCATGCTACTTCCTATTATGTATTTATGAACTTCCTCTTCATCATCAAAATGCAATGCACAAACATTTTTTTCATATTTATTCAGAACGCTGATCTAAATTACAAAAAAATGTATAATCTAACAGAATAAATTGTAGGGAAAGAATGGAAATAATCGTCATCGTCATGTCTGTGACACAATGTCTGCGTCAATGTTGCTCCTGCTATGCTACGCGCTACTGCTGTTGTTGATCTTCAAAAAATAATGTTATTCCAGCTTTAGAAATGCAAATCAAGTAAAAGATGGTTGTTGTATTCTCATCATCAGCAACCATAGCATGCTGTTGGTGGTGATTTTGCATATTTATATCGGTGTGTGGTCGACAGTCTTCTCACAATGCTTTCTCAAAAATGTAAAGGAATCCGTAAAAATGGATGACAATAGGTTTCACACCCTGTAGTACTGATACTCAAGGTATTATTCATGTCATGCAAAAAAGAAATCCTGAGAATCACCTATTATACATTTTGTTGTTGAGTAGAAAAAGCTTTATTAAACCAGAACATTGCATATGATCTTAGGAAACCGTTTGTACCGGTCATTGAACAAGTTGTGTTATTTAAAACTACTTACAATTGTATAATGCAAGCATAGTTCCTTATTCGCGTTCCGTGGAAGTTGGAAACTATACAGGCGTAATCGAATCAATTTGGGAAAAAAATCTCCTTTTCCCAGAGACTCGCCAACTTCTTTATTCAGCTGTCAAATTGAAATGTGGATGTTCTTTCTCTTATCTAAAGCTTAACTTAACTTGCATCTGTACGCAATGAAATAATTTAGATGAATAGACGCATGATTTTAAGTGGTTTTACAGATCTACAAGTAAATAGAAAAATGTCTGTACGATAGTGTTGTGTACGATACATATGAAGTTGATTTGATTGACATTCTGATAAAAAAGTTATTTGCCAAAGAAATGTCATTGAATACGCAACTTACTTATTGATGACAGAACAGAACTGTGATAAAGATACGACAACGCAACGGTGCCACTACTTATGATTTCAATTGGCGTCCGTCCCGTTGTACCCTATGATATGATAAGATATGATGAGGCTGGTCATGATATGATACACTTAACTTCTTATTCGCACTTTCTGTTATTGAATAGTGTGAAAAGACAGGTACAGAGATGATGATATATTCACAATGCCATATAATCATAATAACACTGTATATTGTGAACTTTTTTGCTTCAAATAATGCATGTGCTAACTTATATTAACAAAAAAAGTTTGCTCATGATATATATTTTATGAGAAAAGCAAAACCGCAGGTACTCCATTCTTGCAAAAAATGGTGAAGATCCCATTGAGCTATTATTGTGGTATGTATGTACGTGATGTGTCGATGTATGCATAAATAGGTATATGTTTATATTATCATTACACACAATGCAAAGCACAGTAAAAAAGTTTTTCATCTCATTATCATGCATCATACTATACCACATGCAAAGCCCAAAAAACTTCGCCGGGTGATAAAAAGATGTGTTACAAGAAGAAAGAGATATCTAGGTACATTGTAAAGAAGAAGAAAATGAAGAGCAACAATGCAAATGCTTACATTTGGAGCATCCAAAGAATGAGCAACACAACACTTGACAATGCGTGTATAGCATTTCTATCTGAGAAGCAAAAAGCAGATAGCAGCAAGCAAGCGACGTGATGAGATGTTATGTGTGTTAAAAAATGAATAGTTGCTGGCTGGATGTATTATGATATTATATAGAGGTATATGATGTATTGATTTAACAATACACATTGTGCCTTAACATTACCATTATATGCCATGTATAAAGAACAGAGAATAAAAAACGAGGACAAAACAGCGAACGAAAAAGAAAGAAAGGAAAGGAAGAAAAAAAGAGCGTGCATAAAGGAGAATATAATAGTGTTGCGTGAGTGGTTGTGCGGGAAAGTGGACGGACAGGGAGAGACAAGCCCCCTGATTTTAGTTAGAAGCCAATGACAGCCCCACCCGAGTACAAAAGGCGTACACAGGCTTTGTACTAGTGCAACCAGATTGGTTCCACATCTCGATCCTCAACAAGCACCAGTATAAGCACATGTATTAGAAAAAACAACTTATTATGCTCACATTATACATAAATATGTACCACATTTACACACCGATACATGCCTAATATTGTGAGCTGGTGATGAAGATGGATAATAATATTACGTTCTTGCATACTCATAGTTAGATTAGATACGAGGCTGCGAGGCAATAGGAAAATGTAGCAAATTGTGTTCGCTCATTGCTGTGCTGCATGATATTACGTGATATGATATGAAGCACTCGCATCATCATCATAATAATATATAGTTATCGTTGAGCACAAGGTAAAAAGGAGAAGCGAGCAGAGAAGTGGTTTGCTCAAGTAGTTGTAACAAAATCAACATCATCCGCTTTCATCTCCACTACATGCAGCATGTTACGAGCAGTCAGAATTGTGTTATAATTATATAATTTTTCTGGCTAAAAAGTGAACTCGGCTAGGTATTTATGTACTCTTTAATCCTGCTGTCTATGTCGTGGCTTATGGTTCTCTGTCTGAGATAGATGACAGATACACATGCAATATGAAAATTTCGTTTCTCTGCCTATTTCATTGATTTGCAACTCTACTCTTTTCTTGCATTTCCATTTTTCTTTAAAGTAACATTTAAAAAAATATTACTTGATTAAGTAATTAATTTGTAATTTATGCGCCTATCATTTACAGTTTATTACTTTACGAGTCTAGATATCGCTGAAATTTATTGTATTCTTTTTTACCTGTCTTATGTGCAGTAAGTATTTGTTTGAACTACTTTATCTAATCACGGTTTAAAATGTACATCAAACGGAAACGGGATGAAATGAAACAAAATAAATAACGCATGTTGACTTCCATACAATGGAAAATTATTTATTTTATCATTTATTTCCTTCTTTACGTCAGAAGAGAAATACATATTTCTAATAGAAAGAGATGAAACGGATTAGGGTACTTCGATATACAAATATTGGCTTTAATGATCTTGGTTTACTTCAGTAAGGATTTAGAATAGGATGTAGAACAAAAGGTTCTAAGAAATCAACTATTCTGTCGCTAACAACGAGTGTATCCTCCAAATTGGCAGAATATATTTTAGGCGAATTAGTTAAAATTACTAAAAACTAGAATGATGTATCGGGTAATATATAACAAAATATAGATAATTTAAATTTAATCTTTTCTCATTTTATCAAACACGTTTTCACGAAGAATATCAGTTTCAGGTTAAAATAAGTCATATGTAATAGTACCAAACCAAGCTTTATAAGTACGCCATGAGTCATAGGATATATTTAGCAATGTACTTCTTCGCCGTTTACATAGACATTTTATTTTAAGATCCATGTTACCTATTTTGTAAATTGTAATAGAGAATAGCCAATAGACAAACCGGAAGAGAAAGCATATTTTTCCGCAGAAAGAAACGACACTGTATTAGAAAAACAAAAACAACGAGCAGGAAAAGAGCTACAGTTTGTTTTCTCCCAAATCCCAACAAATCAGTAATAAAAGAAATCGTGGGCGTGTATGCACGGATTTGGTGCTTTAAAAATACACATAGGTACATATGCAGCTCCATTCTTACATAAAATCTGAAATTTTCTATTCTAGCATTTATACCGTTGATACTCTCTGCTGAAACGTTATTCATTGTTCATCGGCTGAATGAAAATTTTGAGTATTTTTTAACTTAAAATTTCTGTATACGTATTAAATGGGAATGTTATTGAGATGAGCTGAGGGGTAATGTGAAGTTAAAATAGATAAAATAGGTATTACCAAGACTGATCAAGACAAAAGACAGCTTCCTCTGTTTCTGCTGCTTGCGTAATGCATCCTTTATTTTCGGGACAATCTCTTAGTTTCAGTCATTTTTAATTGAATCGCATATAGTCAAATAAGATGTTAATAATGAAGGATCATTTTAATAAATTTGAAACTACTACACCCGCACATGTATTTGTTCTAAATACTGTATCGGTGACATTTAGCAGTATGGATTCATGAATAACTGCCTGAACCGAGCAAGCAGTTTGGTAAATACATATCTCTTGATCCTTACAAATAAAGCAACACGTAAATTCTTCTTTGCCATCACTTCACAAAAGAGATACGATTATATTATGACTGAGCAAAATGTATAAAAAATGAATACACGTCAGTTGTTTAATTTCATAAAAAGGATGAAAATATCGGTCAAGTTGTCTTCATTATTCCAACACATAACGCATCCCATCCAAACAAGGATTTTGAAAACGAACAATCATTCTGTCATGCAGCGATGATCATAATATGTATATATTTGAAAAAAAGGTATAAAAGCCACTTGGTCGATTAAACTTTTTATTTAAATAAACATCTTTACTTCTTTAAAAGGCAAAAAATAAAAAATACTAAAAAGCTACAAAAATGACCAATTCAAACCTTTTTTACGCCTGAAAGGAATGTTTGCATGTACCCACACAACACAAACACACTACAAAAGTCTTTTTTTGAATCTAGCTAAGTTAAAACTTGAAATAACATCCTTGCTCTATAAATAAATACATTAATTTTTTTATCTACTCATTCAACTATTTTCTTATTATTCAGCTTCAAAGATATAAAAAGTATCCCTTCTTCGGTTGGATAGATTTTTCCATTGTGCCAATGTCATGATAATGGTCATGATTAAGCGGAATATAAAAGCGCACACACGTTTGCTTCAATATGTGTGTATAAAAGTCTGACTACCTGCCTTCTACAAGTCTTAAAGAGAAATCAAAAAAATGGAACTTACATAAAGGCTCATTTTTTCCTAAAAGGCTTAAGCATGTAATATTCTGTGATTTTGTGTTGTAGTCAGTTACAATGTAGCAGGCAAAAAGAATTAAAAATGAAATGCAACGTTCATTGTTGTATTCGGATGTTTGTATTTCATTCGCTTATTTATCTTTTTCAAAGGAAAGAATGCAGCAAGGTAAAAGTTAAAACTCTCTCGGCTTTTACCTCTCTGCATTCATTCATGTCATGCCAAACCATACTCATATTTTTGTAAGTTTTGTGCTGTTGTGATAAGAAGGAGGTTGATACCTTCCTTGACTGCTGCAGGTACGCACGGTTCATGTTATGCCCATCACACTGATGCCTTCCAATGTCTTCTACCTGCCTTGCCTGTCACATTTTATGGGGATATTTTTTCTTGGTTGCATCAAACTCCTTTTGTGAGCAGAACAGAATGGCCATTAAGCAAACTTAAAATCTTAGATTAAATGATTTAAAGCATGAATTGGACTCATTGTTGGTGTGAGTGACTGAATGGATGGTTGGAAGTGTACAAAGTGCAATATCAGACATTTTGGTATCAAAATGATATTATTATTATTAAAGCCGCATGAGCATGCCATTCTTATTATTGTCTGCCCTTTTTTATTCAATTCCTTTTAAAATATGATGATGACGATGACGATCAGAAGGAGATGAATTCCTTCTCTATCTACCTTACTTGGCTTTAAAATCGAGTTTAATGGAGTGTTGGCAATAGCTTTACTGATTGTTATGATTATCCATGTGATTACCGTGCATTGTTAAAGGTAGACCTATCATTATTGGTTTTAAGATGAGAAAAAACGTGACATGATACCTGTCTCGATGTTTATACTGCACGATGTCGAATAATTGATAATGGAAGCACTCTTTGAGATTGTTTCTATTCAAATTCCGAACGCTGTATGCAAATATAATGGAAAATCCATTACTTAGTAAAAGTCTACGCGTCCTTCTATATTTTTCAATTTTATTCGGCATAATCCAGCAGGCGTGGAGGTCCAATATTTTTGCCTCCTAAATCAAAAATATGTAATCACATTCTAAACATGCTTTGGTACCCCAAAAGTAAAGTTAGTTAGCTTAAGTTATATACGAAAGTATTTTAGAAAATCTGAAAATTCTATAGATTCTTTGCAGTATTCCGGCATGCAACAAATTAGTTATCTTATTCTATTCTTAGAATTAATTACATGTATAGTTCAAGTTAGTCAACATTTACAATAGCTTATTTGATAATGATAATAACATACCCTAGAATAAAAAATAACTTTCGAGCCAGAAATAACACAAAAAATCGGAGTTAACTTTAAACACATTTTTAATTATTTAGGAAAAGATATAGATAAGACATTTAAGAAGGAATAGCTTTTAATTATAAATGCAATTTTAAGACAACAAAAGTGTTGAAGTTTTTTTCAGAGAAACGTGTGAGTAGAAAATAATTGTCGCAAGTATAAAATCTGTCTCTGTCAATGCATTAAAAGTGAATATGAACAATTCTCAAAGACGAATATGATTGAGAAGACATTATTGTATGTTGCTGCATAGCGGAAGGCTTTGCATTTTTTATAGAAAAAAGATTCACAATTCACAGCACATAAGATCAAGTAATAGTTACAACAACGGCACAACAACGTGTGAAAGGCAATGAATAATCTGTGAATAGCTATCTATTACTCCGCATCACATTTTTGACAGCTTAAAAACGCGTTACGACGGATGATGATGATGATACAGTACACTATACAAAGCACACAAACAACGCACTATTCATGTAAATGAACGAGTAAATCCAGCTCATCTCATATCTCATCATCAGTTGGACTGTGATAAATAATAATATGCATCTTTGATTGTGCCTAGAGAAGAGACGAGAGACGCTCACACGACATGGACAAAACCACAAGGGTGATCTACGCGAGAATAGACATTTTCCACTCGTATTATTCTCATTTTCCGAGTGTAATTATGATCGAAATACAATGTTAATAATCGAGAAATCATAATTGTCATTCAAAAGTCAACAGAAGATGAATAAAACGGAGGATAAAGGAAAAATACGACGTCAGAAAGAGGTTTATGACAGGAGAATGTGTAATTGTTTGCTTATTGTTCAAATATACGTACTTGCTCATTTTATAGAGATATTCTCTCGATTCTACTCCGTAAAAATTGATCATTGTTGTGAATGTTATTATTATTAATGTTGTTACTGCTTTTCTTCTAGTATATTATTATCATTGCCATTTTGAATCAAATTATTATTGCTATTATGATTCCATCTTTTTGTCCACTTATGACTGTACAACTTTTATGGTCACAATCTCACAGCTTTACTAGCAACTCCGACGAATGTCTGTATTATACCATATTATATTATTATTATTTGAAGTATTATAATGCAGAAAAATATGAATGCTGATTATTTGGTCGTCTTTTATTCGTTCTGCTTCGTTACATGTTGCGGGTCTTCTTGGTAAATGCATATCGCAATCGCAATATTGCCAACAAAAAAAACTCAACAGAGATTGAATTGGTTGAGATTGGACTTTGTGCAACTTGACTATAGATCTCAAAAAAGCTATTATCCAAGTTACATAATGGAAGCATTATCCTCTGTTGAAATAACCTGTTAAGTAATTTCCATCGGTTTTCGTTCAGGTATACTACTGTACTGGCACACTGGCAGTCATAATGTAAATAGCACGGACAGGCAACTTTTATCGTCATTGGTATTACATACTTACTAGATGAGGTGCATACAAATTAATTAAGACGGCTACTTTATTACAAGTTAATTAAGGCATTTTTACGGCTTTCGTCGAGGGCCAATATGAAATGTGTAAGTTTCAAGTGAATACCGATTGGCATAAGCGTGGAATTTGTCCTATTACTTCCGTTTATATTAAGGATTTCGCTTTCTATGCACAAACACTCGAGGAAATTTTCGAGAAATGAATCTACTAGAAGTTGTGTGCATATTTGTTGAATGATGAGAAAATTAATTTCAACTTTTTGAGAGTTTCAGACTTGGAGATCATTTATGTAACAAGCAACTTGTTTTAGCTCAAGCATATCATATCTCGCGTCCGTTGACATAATCAGTAATAACGTCCTTAAATCAACTCTAAATAAACTTCCATCAACTGATACTGTTCCTTTCCACTTCATTCATTGTATGTTTATTGTATCTATCCAATATGTACACAACAATAATGTCACGTTGAATGTGTATAACGATATGCATGAAGTAAAACCAAACGCTAACAAAAAGTCTTTATGAAAGCATTTTAAATATCGAAAAGCGCTGATAGTGTGTGAGTGCTTCACAAAACCACACAACAAACTCTTTTTTGATAGGATTTTGTTTCTTTTCTTTGATTTGGTTTCATTTTAATTTCCACTCCAATTTCCTTCCTTTCAGTTTGACTCGCCTCTTCTCTCATTCTATTTCGTTCTCTTTACAGCTCTCCCCTGCCCTGCATCTCAATTTTACTTTTGCTTACTTACATTTTACATCTCTTTCTGTGATCACGATGAAAAACACCAAGTTTGTCAACCGTTTCTTTCCGGTTTTATTTTCTACAGTATACTTTTCATGACAGCAGCTTTAATGTTCAGAATATCTACAAACATTTTCATGAGAGCTCTTTGGTTCGAATATAATAGGCAGAACGAAACTTTATAATTTTGTTTTTTAATAATTTTGTAAAATGCTCAAAATGTTTCCTCATTGACATTTCTACCGTGATTATACAAAGTAAATGATTATCCAAACATTTCTCGCAGCGTAAAACGTAAGGAAACTAGGCACACATACCTATATAATCTCGCTTGTACCAATTCGTTTTCGTACAATCGTGCTTACATACATTTTTAGCGTAATGAGTTTTAGCTGCATCTCATTGATCGTCAACAAAGATACAAAAAAATTTACGAATATAGGAAATAAATAAATTAAAACACTCAAGAGCAATAAATAGTAATTTTCCAATTCCCCCAAACATTGAATCTGAACACAAGTAAGCGAGGTAAAAAAGGCCCCAGAGTTAAAGTCTCAAAATAATTATTAAGAATCGTGTTTAAACGTCTGTTATTGATATATACGTATTTCAAAATAAATAAACGTGCACATTGTAATAAGTGCATTCAATACACAATAATTATAGCTATATTTCGGGCGTGTCGTGTGTCCTAATAACATTATTCCAAATATTACAATATAAAACTATTTGATTACCTTTAATTTTATGAGACGTTACATGCACAAACTAATAACAACCCTTGATATTATGCTTTATAAATTATTTATTCAAACATATATTAATGATGAAATTAACCACAAATTTTCCCGAAATTCCTTCATTAAACGTTTGAAGCGAATCTGTGGGAAACATTTACTAAATGGTAATCAAATCGGATAGACAAACAATAAATTCGAACATATATATAGTTACTAGCTCACTTTTAAAATTAACAATTTGTATTAATTTTTTTTTGTACTTGACAGACAACTTCATAAACCCAAAACATTGCACGTTATCCCCACTTTTAAAAGATCATCTCAATGATCCTAACTTATCAAGCGTAGTGTAAGCACAAGTTTAAAGTGCCTGATTTCTGTATACTGTTGAATAAAAGAGTGCATATCATCGGTGTTATTCATTATGATGCACTCATCATCAGTATCACTCATCCCATCCTATTATCGATAAATTGGGTAGAGTAGAGGCAGGGTACAGTTTACGAGTGTATTTTTATGAGGTATCTTTCTCCGTCAAGTGATTTCAATATTTCCGAACAATAAAACGAATTGCTCGTTTTTATATAACATATTTAGCAATCAGTTTTCAATCTAGATGATTTAATCGCTGTCGTCCTCAGATTAATAAGCCATGTTTTAAATAAGTTCATACAAATCACAATTATACGGTTAAGTTATCGGCAAATATACTGGTTCAAAGATTTATCCACCTATTGGAGTTTGTACGTACACGAAGTAGCAAAACTGTAGATGGCTTATTTACTATTTGCCTCATTGCTCATATATCACTTCAGTTTTTAAAATATAAAGTTTATTATTAAGTATTGGAACGCACGGATCGAGAGACCACTGCTACTTATTAAACTCATTCATCATATCTTTTTATCAGAAGAACATCATGCATGCTCAATTTGTTATGAGGATGTTGAGAGAACTCGATCAATTCACTATTGAAATCCACAGATACTCTTTGTACGCATCAACCCGTTCGTTACAACATATTATTATTGAATCGAATTTTGTTGAATGCATGCATGTTGTAAATAAAATGTTTCAATAAAAACATCGCATGCTGTGACATTTTCAAGTGGACGCATATTGAGTGCTCCTAACAGCCTTATTATTACAGTGGCGGAATGTGAATCTATGAGATAAATATATTGACGTATAACATATTATAGCTATCAAAATGCATTTCCCTTAATCAAAATAGACAGTTCTCCACTCCATATTCATAATCCGTCTATCTTTTACAAAATAGAACAAGCAAAAATTGCTCTTATGTTCGTCAAATATATCGAGACGGAGTTTATAAACTTATAGTGAAGTGGACTACGAGAACATCGAAGCTTATGATGTTTATTGCCTAAATTAAACATTTGAGATTGAGATAGCTAAAAAATATATAATATTTTTGAAATCTGGTAAAGTTAAAGAGAGTATTTATTCAGCCTTAAAATGTAGAAACTTTGACGATTACGTTAGTTTTTTTAAAGCTTAATTTCTCAAACCACATTTCGCCAATGCTAGTGAAATAAAATAGTTATATTCAGTGGAATAAAGCTTTCAAAATGATAAAAGAGCATTTGAACAGCTTCACTTAACAAAACCAGTATATCGGCTTCGTTGTGTTCATAAATTTTTAAATATAAAATTTTTCTGAACATCTCTTGACAAGAAAAATTTTAAGTGAGCTGGAGATGACAGTGATGTACAAATTCTTAATGATGGACATACTGGATGCCTTATACAATTGCAATTTGTTTCTGTATCAGCCTAAAAAGCCACTGTCGCATATTTTTTAATAAAATCTGTTAAAAAACAGAGCTTGCTACTGACTCGTGTTGCTACAAGAATCAATCAATACGACGCCTCACAGACTTATCTAAACTTTAAAGATTTTCTACGGGCTCTGGATGATTCTCTAATAATGGAATAATAACAAAATAATAATGGATTTGGTATATATAGCAGCTATCTACTAAATGCAAGTACAGACTACATTGCAAACGTCGGCAAAGAAGGGGGAGTAGAAGGAAAAGAATAACAAGAAAAAAAATAAATTTTTACACAAGAGAAAATCTTTTCTCCTTTTACAATAGAGCGATCCATACTTTTTCTTCTGTGCACACAGTACTTACACAGAGAGTTGTATGACAAATCATACTAGTATGAGCATGTGTAAGAAAGGAAGAAAGCAAGCGGAATAAGTAAGAAAAGAATTATACTTGCTTACATGCATCCTCATAGTCAGAATGTTCTGGAAAACGTAAATAAGTCTGTGTAAGTTTTGGCAAAAGACATCTCGTAATAATAATGATGATGTACATGTATCCCCAACTTTTCGTCAGTTTTTTATGAATACAAAATACATAAAAATACAAACATTCATAATATCGAGGCTCTTTCTTATGCGTTTCGATTTCCTTTTTTCTCAAATGGCAACAACAACAAAAAATTGTGAAAACGAATGTTACCGTCTTGTTGGTCTGAGAAAGATGTATGTTATGTTCTAGCCAGTAAAAGAATCAAAATCAACGACATCATCATCATCATAAAAACAGACAACCAACAACTCATAAGCACTTAGTAATACGGCCACTGTCATCTCACTAGATATATAATATATATACACATTATGTGTCCATTTCCCTTACGATAAGATGACTTGACTAACAAAAGTATATATACTTGTACGGATGGATGAATTGTGTAAGCAGTTTACTTTAGTTTGGTTTAGAGATTTTTGTGAATTGAATTCAACTGAATTGAAAAGAAAAGAAAGAGAAGAGAGAGGATTGAAGAAAGGGAAAAAGAGAAGAGAATAAAAAAAGTTTGTCAAAATTTTAGTTTTTTTGCTGTGTCACAAGCAAACATACATCATCTCACACAACGACGACGACATCAACGAAACAGCAGAGCAATACCAGCAGAAGGAGTAAATAGTTTGCAAAGAGTATAGTGGTGCAGTTCTTCTAACAGTGAAATCAAAATCAAATAGATGAAAAGGAGACAAACAGCCTGAGACAGACATTGCATTGAGGTTCAAATCGTTTGCTTGTGTTGTATTTTAGCTGGATGGATAGAAAATAATATAATAACAAAATGTATGTGATGCTTCTTCACTTTTTCCTCTTAGCTCACAATCAGTATATCAATATACGCATATATACCACACTTTTTTAAAAACTTTATATGTAAATAATAATAAAAAAATAGCTGCCGTTATATTATATCTGCTCACCATACGTTCATGTATACGTTTATATTATTGCGACAATAATAGAAGAAAGAATTGCATCCATGCATGTGTGTGTAATATATGGATTGTTATTGTTATATAATAATTCTCCTTCTTCTTCTTCTTTTTTCACTGGTTGGATCCCTTTTCTTGGAAGAATAATGTAAAAAAGGAGAAGAGAAGAAAAAACTAGTGCGAATAAAAAATAGAAGAAAAACTTGTGGATGGATATATGTGTATTCTTACTTTTCTTCTTTTCCATTCTAGTCTCCTCCACTTTACTTCTTGTTGTTGTTGTGCCGTTGTTGTTGGAGTGAAGTATGCTTTTTGCTTTTTATTCTTGTAAATTCTGCTTGGATGGATGGATACACGTACAGAAGTATAGTTTTGCTGTTGCTGCTATTGTTGTCCTCCTTGTTTGTTGTTTGTAGTCGATGTATGAGTAAGTGAGAGTGAGAAGAAATAAAATTGCAGACGCAACAGTATAGGGGCAACGCTATATGCTTAAAATTCTATATCATGGAGTAAATATGTAGTAGTGACTCAATAATAATGGATTCTTGACAATTGCCTTTGCCAACAAGGCATTATGTTGTTGTACACCCATTATTTGTATAATATGACTGGCAAGGTTACAAATATATCCTTCCGTTATATGCGCAAAAGTGTGTGAAGAAGAGAAAGAGAGAAAAAATAAGGAGCTTGTGAAAAAAAGGGAGACGAAAAAGAGGTTTTAATATAAAAAAGTATTCTTAAATCGTATTTCTTTCAAAAATCACCGTGTTCTTATCCATTATTTTGAACATTGGTGATATATGTGCATATCTATCTAGTTATCAAATTTTTGTACTTTTCACAAAGCAAAAGGATACTAGAGACTACAGAAGTGAATGAAGAAAGAATTCTATATTATTGAAAGCCACATTAACTCCAAGCTTGTTACCAGAACAGCTTTATTTTTAAAACAAATCTGAATTTTTAGTTTATTAGTGTTTTTTGCTTTCCTTCCAAGGGTTTCAAATAATTCATTTCATTAGCAACGTCAATTGTACATATTGTCCCAATGAAATGCACCACTTCACTTTAATATTCTATGAGATAAAACCTAAACATGAATGTCATCATCATACTAAACTATTGTGAAAATCTTCCCTTGGTGTCAACCCAGCAAACCGTCACCCAGAAAAAAGTTACGAAACGAACGCTTACTCGATACTCATCCTATTATGTTGCACCAAGCATTATCTATTTCAACTGCTTGCTGAAACCAAAACCCGACCTGTCATACTCATTTATTCAATACCCATATATATGTTGTAATAGAAAAGAAGAACAAAAAACGGAGCATCATCATCGTCATCCCTCCACTGTGTCTGTGATAATACCCAGGGTATTATCCCCGTGCAACAAAATATGCAACAACAGAAGAGCAAATTTCATTTCTTTGATAAGTGACAATAAATACTTTATGGAATATATAGTGTCCCTCCCCAAATAATTCATTCTTCTCTTTCCATTCACAAAACACACAACAGGACAGATACTACAGAGACACACTCGAACAGAATTATCTCTCCTTTTGCACTCATACAAGTATTATTAGTGGTCAAACAAAAGCGAATACTCATCCTCATCATCCTCATCATTCTTTTTGATGAATAAGGATTCAAATTTAGAAAAAAGCGACAAAAACCAAAACAGCTCAAAACAGACATATTGTACAGTGATATAGTGAATAGCAGAGAGAAAATGTACCAAGATAAAGTATACAATGCACACACATAACATAATGCATGAATGAGAGAAAAATCTGTACTACACGCGGATTATGAACGGTTTCACCTGAATTGATGTTACTGCTGATGTTGTTGATCATGATGACGATAGAAAGGACAGGAAGCGCTTGACAAAAGATATACTCACTCATCATCCCTCACAGGATAAAAGAAGCCTGGCAAAAGCAATAAAAGAAAAATATGAAAGCAGCAGCAGGGAGACATACAATCTGGGGATAATCGGGGACACAACAACAACAAAAACTGGATATCAATGAGTGAAGGTGAATGAATGGAAGGATGATGGAACCGATGCAAGAACGAGAGCTGACAGTGAGGTATATGGACTGATGCCTCTCTCTCTACCTTGCATTTTATCCAAGTGTATCTACAAATTTTGATGAGTATTTCTCCACCTCAAGATTGAATATGCATCAAATCCTCAAATCATAATATTCATATATAATGTCACTGTCCAACTAAAACTTTTGCATTTTTTTTGTAACGCCAACCCACATAAAAATTCAGGTAAAACTTTATATCTCGATTATTAAATTTATATCATTACCAAAAGCTTATGATGCGAATATGTACTTTGGACCTTTGCATGACATAAATAGTCATTTGAAACTTCAGCACTGAAGTTCAGTTGAAATTAAGTGTTATGATTATTGCATATAATTTATAGTACCTTAGATATTATATGGCCAAAGCTTTTAGCATTAGATGATGTGGATGGGATTCCTATTTTTCCTCCAAAAATGATCCTTTTATGTTGGTAATGTACTGTATCTTTGTTCCTTGTTGAGGGGAGTTTCCACCTCCCATTTTTGTACGGAAAACCATATTTATACAGAGGACAAAAGGAAGACGAAGAAAAAAGAGACCAGCTTACGTTACATTTTGTTGTTGTTGTTCATTGACTGCTCCTTTTTATAGTTCCAAAAACTTTTATAGTTTTTTCTTCCTTTCTTTTTCTTCGTCTTCCTCCTCCTATTTTTCTCCTTTTAAAACCGGTGTCCTTTTCTGTCCTCTTTTAGTATTATATTATGGGCATTGTTGTTCTTATTATTATTGCCATTGCTATTATATTCTTCCTGTTGTTCCCTGTCTCTTCTCTGTCTCACAAGAAAAGGAGGAAATAACAAGAAAAAGGGAACGCCACAAGGAAAATGAAACGAAAATTGATGGATGCAGATGTACAATACACACTATACAATTACAAAGAAGGAAAAATGAGATTTTATGCTATCCTCGTTCATCTTTTTCATGAAACTACAATATTTTTAGGTAAATTGAACACTGCACCGTAGATGAATGAAATTTTCTCAATGTGAATGGATAAATGATGAGCAGCAAATATAATATGGAAAAGTGTAAAAATAAAAAGTTGAATGAGAGTTGTTAGGTGAGTGTCGTGTTGTTCTGTTGTGTGGCTAAAACCTGAATGAGCCGGACAAGCTACTACAAAGGTATACCATGAAAATTGAGAAAAAAAGGCAGAGAGCGCGTCAAAAATAGCAGACCAAATTTAGTAACATTCGCAAGAGGATGTTAAAATTTCTGGTTTTAAAGTACTCGGTTCGATCATGAACTATTTTTGAGAAGAATTAGGTATGCTATGTTGTATTTCCATAAAAGGCCAGGCCAACCTGATGGCAAGCCAATACTTTTGGTAGTTTGCTTGGTTCTGTTATTTTTTAATCCAAAGTCCTTATTTCTTTAATCAAGAATATCAGTACACTTCTAGTGTCTTAGATAAAACCGGAAGAATCATAAGCTTACGGCTCTGATAAATAGCCAAAAATATTTCTTGTTTTACTCAATCAAAATGAATGCACATGATAACATTTAATATAGGACAAATACAATGCTATCATTAGATCCAAATTTATTTGTTTCTTCATGTTGTTAATTTATGTCATATTTATAACTTGGTACATTGCACGCACGGTGTAAATTCCAGTTTGTTGATGAGTTAGAGTGTATAAAGGTCTTTCATTTTACTTCATAAATACAATATCTAATAATCAGTGCTTTGCTCACCTCACTTCTTCACTATACGTTTTTGTCTGGTCATTGTTCCCCCGTGGAAAAACTCAAAAGGCCTGAGACCATTCATGAAAGACAAAGTGAGAGAGAGAACCCTTAAGCGAAACACTTCATATTGCTTTCAAAGGTATGCAGGTATTTTTGTACCGTCTTCTTCACTACATTCAAACGTAAAATATATACTTATTATTACCCTTGTGCATAATGTGACATTAGTTCCACACTGTCTAGCTTGATTTTTTTCGGTTCACATTTGTCTGCTAGAAATATATACATGCTTCTGTAATGCTGTGATAAGTCCTTTATAATATGCATGCATATCTCAACTTCAACAATGCCATTAAGGTGCTATGTGTACACCGCTCAGGACCGCGACTCACTATAAGCCCCTGACCGACCGACACATCCCACCTTTGTCACTTGAATAAAATGGATGATGGCTATACAGAGAGAAAATCAGAGAGAAGAAAAGGAAGAATAATGGAAAAGAGTCCTCTTTTTTGTAATATGTGTGATCCTTTAACCGGTGCTGCTGCTTTTTGTTTAATTTTCATTCTGATCCCTTATGCACACAAGCATACCTAGGTGATCTATACACCAAATTGTGAAATGAAGGATGAATGATGCGACTGAGATTCCTCATTTTCTCCCGTCGTGTTGTTTTTCCTCTTTGGTGATAGTGATGACGCTGAAGGTTGATTCTCATTCACAAAAAATTATTTTTTAGTCAAACCCTGGAGCAACCATCACCAAAATCTAAACGAGATATACTACAAAATAGTTAAAACCTCTCTGCAATTTTCTGTAACTCCTAATACCGCTGTGTACACACAACCAGCTTATAACAGAGCTTTATGATAGCGTTACAACAAACAATTTAAGTTCTAACATGTATGTTTTTTAGACACAAGTCCCTGTAAAAAGAGAAAAAAAAGTTCAACTTTTTATGTTCCTTTGTATTTATCAATCGAAAATACTCCAAACTGCCATAATAATGCATGAACTGAACATTCATGCGCTCTTACTCACCAACAAAAGCACACTAGTTTTAAGTATGTAGTTGTAATAATAATAATCGTTTCATTACTTTATCTGTACACATAGGAATGTGAGCTGCCGTGGAATGACTGAATCACTTCTGTGAAATATGTAGTGGAATGTCCATTTAAAAAACAAGTACGTGTGAAGGCATCTCGAGTGTTAAAAATCGTGCAAAACATATGGTTAAAAACAGTGTTCCTTCCGTAGTATAGTAAAATGCTCAATGCAATAAATATCTACTTCAAACAGTTCCATGAGATCCCAGGAACGTAGTAATAATTTGTGTAAAAACGATGATTTTTGCTTTCTTTTGTTTTCGGATGTACAGCACTAATAATAATTTATTTTTTACTGCAGTCGGAGCAACATAACTATTATCATTACTTAGTATTTTTTTTCTCACTTGGCTTCCATAATTTTGTGATACTCCCATCATATTTCATTTCTCAAGTGCTTCGCATTCATTCACAAACGGTTTTTGCTTATCCTTTATTCGTTGCTAAATAAAACATTAAAAAAGAGATTTTTTATTGTTTGCGCCTTGTATACTTTTGTAAAACCTTTTTTATAACACAACAACATGCTTACTCATAAAATCAGCATTAAGCAAGAAGTACTCGTACTACTCATTCTTCATTATCATGATCATCACGGTTGTGTGTGTGTGCCCCCATGGATGTTAAATGGACCGTTCTGGAATGAAATTTATATCAAATGAATTTTGTAATGAGATATGGAAAATGTCAGCACAATTCAATGAAACACCATCAGAGCAATGGCTCCTAATATTGGATGAAAGGACATTCTATTTTTATGAGTTAAAGCTTTTTAATATTATTTATTACTTCTAATGAATGAATGATTGCATATAAACGTTTTGCTATTGCTATTCAGTTGCTCCGTGTTGTCGTTAGGAAATGAGACGTGACACAGAGATACAAGCTTTTTAATTTAAGATGTGTTCTTGTTTTTTATTTTATGTACCAGTCTTCAACAAAAAATTAATAAAAGGGTCCATTCAAAATCAGAGCGATGAATAAAACTACATCACGGGCTAAATTACTTTTTCAACTAGAAGTTGCATGCTGCCCTCCTGATACATATTTACATCTTGAATGCAAGCTGCATAGATATTATTCTCGCTTCTGCTCTAATAAGTGGAAACTCAAATAAATACGAGCTGGTGAAGAAAAAAAGAATTCGAGCAGATGCCGATAATGTCCAAAGGGTTATAAATGTTATAAATTGTAAATTATGTGGTAATTTTTTCATTATGAGAAATATGCATATATATCAAGGTGTAAAAGAGGTAAGATTTTTTGAGAAGCCAAGCAAAGCCAACTATAGGCTTAAGTTAAATTATTTTTTAAATGTACTCCAACTCATTGTTAAATATGCAGGTAATGTTTGTCTCCAATGCAAATGAAAGGACAAACTAGATTTATCATTTGTACTTTGCTTTTGTCGGATGCTACAAAAGCAAAGCATATTATGCTCACAATAATATAACGTAAGTATAATAAAATACGTACAATAAATGAAGAATAGAGCTTATGTTATGTACAGTTAAGTTTTTCATTGTATAGTGAATAGTAGGACATAATACGCTAGTAGAAAAAAGGACTGAATAATAATAATTGAATTCATAAGGTACACATAGAGGTACACGGATTAACGCAGCAGTAAAATCCAGTTGTGTTAATAATATGTGAATTGTGAAAAGAAAGTGTGATAATAGCCGGCAGCTTTCCTGATATAATACGGCATCATAGTGGTGCTAATGAAGAGTGACACATGATCTGTCATAGCAAAGCAAAACATTGTTGCAAAGTCCATGGCTAAATGCTCAGGTATAAATAATATTTTAGTAAAGACTGGAGAAATTCGGGGGTTCCACTGCATGTGTAAGTTTTTTTTTGTAAAATTAAGGAAAATAAAAATTGTACATTAAACCTCGACTAAACTCTACCAAAGACCCCAATATTGACTTGTTGTTCATAGATGAGACTTTGTAGATGGACGAATTTTAAAAAGTATTTAGATGATGCATTTTTCTATGTAATGCAACTTTTAAGCGTATATTGTGAATAGAAGAGATTTGTCTTTTTGTAACTTTACAAAAGTACTACATTGAAACTGTAGACTATATAGACTCATATTGATTACGCTTTT
>JAQFYG010000128.1:0-47881 GCA_034694325.1 Entomobrya corticalis
GCTAGTGGGCTATAACTTGACATATAGAGAGGGGTTGGGCTTGGCCTATGGGCACTCTGAAACTTAACAAGCTTTATTGATATTGACAGTATTGTAAACAATAAGATATTAACTTATAACTTGTATTTTAACTGACTTTAATATGGTTCATGTGACACGATTTTAAAACTGTCCTCGTATAGCTAGTGTACTACTTGTGGAATTAATAATCACAAAATAAATGTAGTCTATACGTGTGGCCTTTTTCACGGTTCCTAACGGGCTGTAATTAAATGCTAAAGTTGTTCTTCAAAAAGTGTGTTTTAAACTTATCATGCATTGCAACTTCAGCACAAATATGCAGCCAATGTCGTTTAACCTTAACACCATTCTCACTTATTCATACCATAAAATAGAAAAATATAGCCACAGTAAAACACACAAAACACTGCAACTACTACGCGAACTATAAATATACCTATCGAAAGATCTCTGTTCGATTTTGGCAACATATAGTTTAAAAAGTGATATGGTGCGTCAGGTGTCAGTGTAATAGGTGTCAGGTCGAGTTTTCCCGTATTTAATATGCATTTTATTGGATTACTGTGGCAGTTGGATTAACCGGAAGTTCCAAATTGTTGAGAGTTGTGATTTGTGAATTTTCTTTCAATGGAAATCAGCTCATTCCAACATGCAACAATATCGAGAGATATTTCTCTTGAGAACATGTGATAAATTATTAATATCTACAATCCAAAGACAAATTGGCTGGCCACACTTAAGAGGTTGAGAATACTATATTTTAGGGGATTATGTAGAGCATCAAATAGAACAAACAAACAGGATGGAACTCCGATTCCTGCCACTAGCACATAGTTAATGAAATTCCAGATAAATATGTGTGGAAATGTACGGGTTTTGTTGGTGAATGAAGATGTTGTTTTGTCCCAAATAAGGTAGGAGCGGTGTCGAAATAAGTTGTCAGTGATCTTCTGATTTAGGTCAAGACAGTAATACATTAGAGGTGACGGCATTTTGAAAGAAGAAGGGTTCTTGCTAACTGTAAATGATCTATAAAAAGCATTGGTTGGGGCAAAACTGGTTTAATATAACCAGACTTACATGTTACATACTTGTTAGTCACCATTGAAATATTATTGATTGGTTATTTGAAAAGGCTGTTATTTGTTATAAGTTGAAAAACATTTCTCATGCAATATATGAAAGAAACGCAAATACAATAAATTAAATAATAAAATCGCTGCTATATTGTATAATATGATGGTTTAATGCGCAAATATAAATTTGGTAGCTAGGATGCAGCACATTTGACTTTAATAAAAGTGTCCTCACATTTTAAGTTCTGTATTTATATTGGCCCATTAAGACTAAATCGTGAATTGAATTACAAAAACGTTTTCAAAAGGTTTAAACATTTTAGAATGTGTTTTATTAAATTGATTTTCTTAACATTTTGACTACCTTAAAAGTATACACAGCAATACTCTTAACAATTTTGAGTAATGTTGCCCTCTCAATCTTTTTATATCCTTTATAACCAAACCTAAGCGGCCTACAACTTTTTGCAAATTTTTGTATAGACTTTTGTTTGCATCCTCCCAAATACTTAACCAAATTATCTGAACTCCTCCAAGATTTATACTTTTTCCAAGATAGTATTGTCCGTCTAGAATATTTATCAAATCTCCCGCCAACTTCAAACAAACCCAAAATTATTGACCAACTTACAACCATAACGTTTATAAGGCTAATTAGCTGAAGACGATTAAGATACTGTCGATACAAAATTAAACAACAGTTACAACAAATGACAGCACCAACAAGGAGCCACTCTGTAGGAATCAATAAGAGAGCGTAAACGTCGGTAAGAATTTTTAAGAGAATTTCAACTTGTCTATAGAAAATGGGGAGAGTTGAGAGCTCCCGGATATTGCTTCGTGTCAGGTAAATAGAGTCTTGGAGGCCAGGTCTTAATTCTTGTTCCATGATTATGACAAACATTGGCATTGACGACATCATGTGGGCGGTAATAAAACTAAAGAGAACGGTTGAGCTAAATGCAAAGTAACTGAAAACTAGGGAAATTATTGGACGAATCAACCGAGCGTGGGATGCGCTTCTTGGGATTAAGCTGGTAAAGTAAGACGGCAAATCTGGTAATAACCAACATTTTAGGGAACCCAGAATACCAATTAATATCATCAAACCTGGAACTATGATTATTAGACGGTCAAGATGAATAAAAAGTGTTGATTGAACAAATTTTTCATGGCGTAAATGATCCCCTGAAAACATATATGAATGCTTATTAAAAATTCTGAAAAACATCAATAAGTAATTAAATTTATAACTAGCTTACTTTTTATTCGAGTAACAAATTTTTCCAGCAAATTATGAGCCATTGTAACCTGATCTTGTCCACTTTGTAATAATGTTACATAGCTAATTACATTGAAGGTCATGAACGTCGCAGTAAAAAGGGAAGAACTAATGTACACTTCGTTATTACAAGTGGCAGGATGAAATGGATGTTTGATGGCACAACCTAGTAAGTAGATCAAGGAAAGCAGAAGGTGCAATATTGGAAAAAGCAGATGCACATAGAAAAACCAGCGTCGAGCTGATGAAGAGGATAATATGTACTTATTCGTTTCAGGATTCCATTGAAAGGAAGTCACCTTGAGAAAGTAAAGAAAACGGGTAAGGGTACGAACAACAAATAAACTTCTATCAGAAATCATGACTATTTAATTTGTGCTGAAATAGAAATATATTTATTTCTGTTTCTGAAAAGAAATCAATTGGAAATGGAACTTCTAGTTCCAATGGAGTCAAACCAAGTTGACCGTTTGATAATGACCAATTTATTTTTAACATGAAGCAAAAAAAGAATGTGTATCGGTTAATGCACACAAAATTGCTCATTTAAAATAAATGGAAGGAAAAACTATTAATCTCTAAATTCGAAAGTTTAAGAATAAATTTTGTTACGTTTCAAAATAACATGAAATTAAAAACCAATCAGATAAATTAAGTCTATTATTTTTAAATGAGTAGGAGGAATAAGGTGCAATATTAAATATTATGCTACAAAAATAAGGGATTGAAACTGAAACCGATGTTGATTTCTGCTTTAGGAATCCCCTTTTTTGTCTTTTTCATAATATGGCTTCGTTCACACTCACCCACTTATTATCCAAGTTAAATCGTAATTTAAATCTTCCCAATTTACTATCTACTGATAGTGCGCATAATAAGTTATATATGCTGTTAATTCCAATTTAATGAACTATATGAGCATAACCGATTTTCGTTTCATTTAACGTTAGCAAAATACAAAATTTTGTGTTTTGTAATAGACATAATGATGTATCTAATTTGAAAATTTATATTACTTTAAAAATGAACGCTCATGTTTTGCACATGTGAGCTCAATAAATCCCATTAAAAATCTTTTTGCCAGTTATCAGTTTTACGTTTACGTAAGCAACTTTAAGTAATCTGCCGTCTTTACTTATGACGATTGAATAGCAGTATGATTGTTTGACAGTTGGAAAATTTAATCAAGCAATGAAAATATGAAAAACGATATGACCGGACAGGTCTGGTCATATGAAATTAAAAAAGGAAAATTTGCAATTGGTTTGACCTGAAAGCTAGTAAATTTAATATCCAAACATTAGTAACTAGGTATTTATATATTTTATACGTAGTACGTTTTTACTCAATTAACGTAATGGTTCCATGTTCACATAAATTAACAATAAATGCAACTTTTTATTTTTATACAATTTTTAATATACACGACAAGCACAATAGTCTACTGTTTGTCTGTAGAGTAAAAGTAAGAAATAACATTTGGCCAATTTTTTATACTTACATCAAAAGGAAAATGATTAAGTTTAAAATATACGTACTTGCTTGCTTAAAGACCTACTGATAGACACAAACATAATAAATAAAAGAGCTTTCTGGATCCCAAAGACAACAGTTTTCTTTCCAATCGCATGTTACTACCAGATAACTATTTTTTTATCTATCAACTTCCTAATGTCTATGTTGCACAAAATGCAATCTATCAAAATAATAACTATTAAAGTATTCATAACACAAAATACAATACTGTCTCTTGTTTCCCCAGTTTACAGGATAAAAGCTGATTATACATTGGAACTTTAAATTAAACTTTTTTATTATAACTTGGAAGACATACTGGGTCGTGTCAGAAGCTCTGCAGAATAGAAAGTTACTTACAATCCCAGAATTACTTATTTTTGGTTACTTTACAAAGTTTTCGGCATTGAAAGATCAAGAGGGCAATCTTCTTCCGAAGAGCTTACACTAATGTCCTTATCAACTGTACACTGTGTATCAATCACAACGCCATCTTCAAGATGCTTATCAACTTGTGTTGTGAATGGAAACCCTCCATAGTGAATAATAAGTCTTTTCTCGTTGGCTTTTATTTGTTGCTTTATTGTTTCTAAAGAAGGGCAACTTTGCTTAGCACATGTACTTTCACTACTTTCACCGGAAGCTATACAATTAACCGGAAATCTTTCTTCATCGTTCGTAAATAAGTGGTTTAAAGGAGCGTTGCTCATGATACCGTTTACTGACATTTTAGCACCAATCAAGAGATCCCCCTGGAGAATATGAACCTTTTCATGAAATTTCACATTTGACCTTTGAGCAAATCTACGGTTGCAATAAGAGCATAGGAACGGCTTTTCTCCAGTATGATGTCTCAAATGTATCTTGAGGTGATCCTTTCTCGCAAACTTTTTAAAGCAAATAGAGCAACTAAATGGCTTTTCTCCTGTGTGAAACCGAAAATGAAGTTTAAACTGCGCTTCCGGGAAAAGTCTTTTTTACAAGTAGGACAAGTAAATCTGATCATTATGGGAAGGATGTAACAAATTTTGTAATTAAAGCAATTTGTGTTTGGCAAAGTCGAATGGTTCTTATTTACACATTCAATGGAAATTGGTGATCGTTTTGTTATAAAACTCTACTGGGCATTGTATCTAAAAATTTAAATACAAAACAAAATCATAAAAATTGAAAATAAATGTAAAATAAATACAAAGTCAGTGTAAATATAATTTTCCAATCTCAATTTTTTTTCTCCTACCGCTTTGCGCTTAGGAAATGTTTTATAAATCATGTACAAAATCAGAAACAAATGTAGTCCAATTTTAATTTAGGAGCCAAATATATATTTTAAGTAGTCATTCAGTGAATTAGAATATTTATGAAATATGCTACAAAATATTTTTATCGTCTCGCGTTACTAATTTACTCGTTGTTAAAAATGGCTGAATACATTTAATTTTTTGACTTTTCTATGGGTATAATATATAATTTAAGATGTGCTTGGACAAACTTAAAGGGCGAAATAGTTCAATGATCTGGCGTACTACTACTCATGCTTGCATGTTTTCATTAACATCTGCCTAAAATGATTTCCTTTTTGTCCATATTTGGTAATGTTGAATGTAAGAGACTTAAATACGTATTTATTTTCTCAAAGTACAAGATCCTGAACGTAAACTGGACAAAGACAAAATATTAAGAGTTGATTTTTTAGAGTTGGTATCGTTCGTAAATATATACGAGATATTCTTTGTGATAGTGATAGCAACATGTACCTAAGATATAATATCCCAATCATGAACAAGTAGTAGTACATCAAACGTTCTCTATCTGGAGTTAAGCTTCATATTTACCTTTTTTGTACTACGTCGTCGTTTGCGATTAAATAATAAAGATGAAAGCGTTAAGGTTAAGTGTTAGATAATATGAGGTTTACAAGCTGGAGTTAATTCACAGAAATTTTCAATATTTCATGAAAGAGCAAAATGCTTAGACAAATGAATTTTTAATTTCTTTGAGTAAGTACATATTTGGAAAATGAAGTTCAGGACTGAGATACTAAATATTATTGTTTTTGTTGAATGAATTGACATTTTCGTCCAACTGCTAATTTTATCAATTCTTTCTTTGAATTACGCACTGATTACTCAGTTAATACGGCAGCATAATTGATAAGAACAAAAACAGGAGATAATAAAAATCGTAAAGTTGAGTCAAGTTGGACATGATGTGTGTGTTGACTGCGGAGTCCCTGGTGATTTGTATTGCATTTATGACAACTCATGACATTATTTCAGAATACGTTATCACTGCTATTATTATGAACAACAAATCTAACAACAACAATATTGGTGGCTGTTGTGTTCATTATTGCCATTATTGTATCCACTATGTTGTTAAATATAAAAGACTTTAGGGTCTGTTCATTAAAGACGCTGCATATTTTGTTATAACGTGATATTAATAAATATTACAGGTCAGACTTATCACCAAACTTCAAATTATAAAAAAATAAAATAAACAAAAGTTCACACTAAAATCATCTTTATTGTTTCATCGGAAACCTCCATGCAACTTTTACTGCCATGCTTATTTTTTACTATAAACGAATAACTGTACTTATTATGGATCACAGATTCATAGTCCACAATTATAAATAATCTATAAAAATTTACTTTGCGGAGCTCAAATACGAATTACAGTCAAAACTTGATATAATGGACAAGCAGGGGACAATAACTTTTTGTTCGTTATATGCATGTCTGTTATATCGAGTTTTGACTATATTATGAGACTGTCTGTCTACATACAAAATAGAAAAATTAATGATGGAAAAATATCAACAAAGAGATGAGAAGTAATTATCATAGTAGACTGTGACAAGAGACAAGAGAACAACAAAACCAAGGATTAATGGTTTGAATATTATTTTTTTAAATGGCAAAATTTGCATTTATTTTCCAGAAGACTAAGGCTACATTTTAATTTTAAATTCAAAGTTATTATATTCTAGATGACATGGATCATATGAAATTTAAAATGTTTACTATATGCATGTAGAAATTAATCTGTTTCATGCCCATGCTGTTATTTAAGTGAAAGTTTGTATTGTATTGTTATTTGTATTTTCGATTCCCTTGAATCCATAATTTGTTAGCTGAATACTTTCATATATTTACTGTATAAAATATGTACAATAATAATTAGGAGAAGTAGGTAACTAAATGAAAGTAAAACTTTACCAAGCCGTAATCATATTGTAGGTCAAACTAGGCTAGAAATAGAACCCATGCTAATGACTTTTCAATAATGAGCTATTTCATCTGAGTCAAAGAAGGGTTATTTCATGATTTCATTTGGTAATTTAGCACTTTGATTGAATTTATAACAAACTCCTGCAGAAACACGATAAGACCACAATAATTTCCACAAAACATTTCAGATTTTTCTATTTCAAACAATGAAAAACGGTTTCAGTGGTACAATAATTATTTCAATCTTCCTCTTTTATCATAATGTTTTCGTGATTGGGAATAATAGCAATAACAATGTCTTTCCAAAGAAATATTTGGATAAAAATCCGAGTGAAATGGAGTTCACTGTCGTCAAGTAAGTAATATACTCACACACACATTTATCGATTTGTTTCTCTCCATGTCACATTTCAGTTTTTGATACTAATCAATTAAGTCTTATCTGTCACGCAGTGTTGAACCTGAATCATTGGAGCATCTTCCAAGCATTGGGAACGGACATGTGGCAACAGTTATCTACAGTGACAGCGTATTCATGAATGGTTTATTTAATGGGAAAAATGGCAATTCTCACCGAGCTAGAATTCCTTCAGGAAACAATATCCGCATTGATTTCCCCAAAGATGAAAATACTCTCATTAAAGTTGATGAGCACAACTTGACATTAGACGTTGGGAAAGCAGTTTTCCTTGAAAACTGGAAAGTTTCCATAGATGATGGAGAAATTCGAGTGGAACAAAAAACATTTGCTCACCGCTACTTTACTACACTGATTGTCACACAAATTCAAGTGACAACAACAAACTTGAAAGATGACTTTACTTTGAAACTTTCCTCAAGTAATTTTGAAGATGATGCGAGTGAAGATTTACGAATTGTGACAATAGGTGACTATCTGGAGGCGCCATTGAAAGGAGCTAGATTCATGTGCGCTGAAATTGAAGAGAAGGAAAACGAGAAAGAAGAAAATGAAGAAATAATCATACCCGGAGCGTGTGTCATTAGCTCACTGGTTCCTTCAAAATTTAAAATATTTAAAGATATTACAACCAAAACTATGACTTTTCTCAGTGGCTATGGTTCCAGTTTGGAGGAAGTTCAATATGATTTTAATGTGGTGGCAAAGATGATTTTAGCTGGAAGACACGACCAAATTTTGCAATTGCATGTGAGCGCCTGGCAAAGTATTTTTTGGAGGGATGGTGGCGCTGCTATTCAGGTTGAGGGCAACATAAAACTTGCAAAATTAGTTAATGGCTGCTTTTACTACATTCTTAGTAGCTTACCATTTCCATCTGTCACAAGTAAACAAGCTGAGGAAGCTGAAGAGCCGTTTTACGGTTTAAGTCCTAGTGGCTTGCCATATGGCTCTAAAGGGAGGAATTATCAGGGTCACTCATTTTGGGACACTGAAACTTGGATGTTTCCTCCTATTTTATATTTTTATCCGGGAGTGGCTAAGCAAATTTTGAACTATCGTCTGGCCCGCGTTCAGGGTGCAAGAGATAAGGCAAGAAGAACTGGCTACAAAGGAGTAAGGTTTCCATGGGAATCGGCCAGCACTGGAGAAGAAGCTTCTCCAGAAGATTTAAGTGAAGGTGCTCGATCTCAGGTTCATATCACATCTGATGTTTCCTTTGCAATTCGGCAATATATTGCAATGGCAAGGGACACTGATTGGCTGAAAGAGCAACAACAGGGCTATCTGACTAATGGGTGCGGTTTGCTCAGAGAAATCGCTGAATTTTGGATAAGCAGAGCAACCTATAATGAATCAACTGGACTCTATGACATCAGAGATGTCATGTCACCAGATGAAGATCACAGTCATGGTGACAACAATGGATTTACCAATATTGGTGCGGGCTATTCCATATTTTATGCAAAATATGCAGATTGTCTTTGCGGCAACAATGCGTCTGTGCCAGATGCGTGGGTGGACGTTGCCAAAAGTCTTAAATTAATTTACGATAAAGACAAAGATTATCATCCAGAGTATGAAGGTTATCAATATGGTACTCCCATTAAGCAGGCAGATGTAGTTCTCATGGGATATCCTTTACTTTATGAAATTCCCCTGGAAACTAGGCGTAATGATATTGAAACTTTCACCAAAGTTTCTAGAGAGGATGGACCGGCAATGACGTGGAGTATGCACACAATTGCGTTTCTGGAACTGAATGAAGCAGAAGAAGCCGAGAAAATGTTTAATCGGAGTTATCAATGGTATATGGAGGAGCCATTTAACATTTGGTCGGAATGGTTGCCATGGAGAGTACCTCCATCTCAGTACACACCTGCCGTAAATTTCATCACAGGAATGGGAGGATTTCTCCAGAGTATAATAAGTGGATATGGTGGAATGCGAATTTATCCAGAAAAAATTGTTTTTATAAAACCAAGATTTTTGCCAGGTAGTACAGGATTGATTTTTAGAGGAATAAAATATTTGGGGAATGAGATTGATATAAATATTTCTGAAACATTTATTAAGTTAATAATTACAAAGAGATCCAGTAATTATCCATTGCAAATTTCCGAAAATGGGGATGACCCAGTCATCTTTGAAAAGGAAACAATGGTGTATTCAACAGAGTCGGATAAGTTTTCTTTGGAAATCACAACGAGAACGGAAACAAATTGTGATTTGCCATATGATAAAATTGGTATAGTTTCTGGAAAGCTGAAAAATGAATCTGATTTAATAAGTATAGATAAATGGTGGAAGAAACTAAAAAAATCTCGCCGTCGCCTAGGTACTAAATATGGATATAAATACAGTGATGTGGAAAGTGTATATGACAATAAGGGTTGCAGTGTTCCATTTTACATGAAGCCTGTAAAGAAACAATAAAATGTACATAATTTTTACATTAATAAATGAAATAAGACACTGACATTATTGATTTTTTTCGTTGTTAGAATCTCAATTTTTCCAAAAAAATCGCTGTTTGAGCTATTTGCCCGTTATATGCATGTATGTTATATCGCGCTTCGACTGTAACTCAAACCTATACTTTGTCCAAATCTGCATCGATCATCTTTTATTTTACATAAATATCTCTACATTTTTATTATCTTTTTACTGTGCATTTTACATTGACTCATCTTTTCAGGCTTTCCGTTTTGTATTTCTGGGATTTCAAGAACAGAACAAGGAGATTAAATTGCCTTGGAGATATTGACAGCACGAGATTATGAGACACATGAATGTATTATCTTCAATTTCGTTTAGTTAAAATAACACTGGTATAAAATATTAAAACTGCATATTCAATGCAAAAGACGGGGGCATAAGATTATAATAATCACAACGCAAAAGATACTCCGCAAAGAGTAAAGTAAGAGTGTGGATAGTAGTCTCAAGTCTTCACGCAGTCTCCTCTTCTGACTCTGGCATATAATAATATTTTTATCACAATTATTTTTGAATTTTACTGTGAATTTATTAGCAGATAGAAATATACTAAAGTTTATTTATTTATTGCTAAAGTTACAGTTTTGTTAACGTTTGCAAATTGTTTCTAAAAATTGCAAAATCATTTAATCAAGAAGTGAGAAGTTTATGGGGTAATTTGAAATACAAATCAAAATGGGTGACTCCGCTGCCAATCTTTCTACAAATCATATATATCTGGTAAGGTCATTATTATGTCTGAATAAAGTTAAATTTAAAATTGCCAATGAATTTATTAGCATTATTTTAAGGGACTTAAAATAAACTAAAAATATTCTCAATGTAGATCTAAAGGTGTCAAAAAAATTCATTTATTTATTAGATGAGGGAGTGCATCCTTTCATATCTCCAACTAAATGATTTACTTCGACTGCGTAGAACTTCTAAGCAATTCAAGCTTCTCTCAGATGATTTCATCAGGAATCATTTCACCAATCAGGAACGGGAAATTAATGAGACCAACTATCCATTTAGTTTGTTTATTGAAACAAATCTCCCAACTTCCCATATTTTCATCAACAACACTCAGGGACTGCAAATCTTTGAAGATCATCATGTTCCAAAATTTTTAGCGTTGAATGCTTCTAAAATTACACATCTGCGATTAAATTATTTTTCCGCCTGTCGTTCTCCGAAAGAAAAAACGTTCTTTTCATCATTACCAAACCTTCAACATTTGGAAGTGAGTCAAATTGATGCTCGGGAACGATCAGTGGATAATTACCGCAGAAAACAGCAAACCGGGGTGAAACAATATTTTCCTGAAAATTTCCGAAATTTGAAGACCCTGAAAATAAATGAAGCTAATGATAGTCTGATTTACATCTGGGACCTCATAGAATTTTGTCAGAGTTTGGAACATTTAAGGTACCCTATGCATTTGGGTATCAGGGAAAGCAGACTTTTAGCCACTTTTAGCGGTTTCATTTGCATTCAAGATTGGATTTTGAGGAAAGTGCGTCGTGGAAGCATAATAAGCTTGCACTATGTAGATCTTCAGCATTTTGGAGAAAAAGCTTCCAAATTCTCGGGATTAGGGGAATTTATGAGATTGTGTAGTGAACAGTGTGTGAAATTTTTGAATGTGGATAGCTTATCGTATGAGGTTATAAATCGTGCCGTTCCGTCAAATGTTGACCGTTGTGTCCCATTTTCGATAATGTCCATGAAAAATGTACAGAGTGCCATGTTTCTCAGAGAGCTTCCAAATTTAGAGAAAGTGAGCATCACTTCAACTGAAAGAAGCAGTTATGAATACGACGCTCTTCGAAGAGCAAAATGGCCAAATCTAACAGTTCTTGATATCAATATCGATTCTGATGAGATGAGAGGATGTGATCGTTTGTCCTCGTCAAACCCGAAGCATGTTACAGAGTTTTATGACTTTTTATTCAACTTTGCTGAGAGAAATAATTTGGAGGATCTTAGTATTCGTTTTGACACGGATGCTTTTAGAGGAGGCATAGACATGATGGTAGCTCTTCCGTGTCCAAAAGTTGGGCATATAATCAGAACTTGCAAAAATGTGAAGAAGCTGTTATTATCAAATTGGCAGGGAACAAATGGCGAAATATCAAAATTTTGGAAAGGACTTCCTTGCTTGGAGTCGGTTGTACTAGAGGATTGTCGTAACTTAGACATTAGTGCATTTATTGGCGAGAATGGTGAAGACCCGGTGCTTTTGAAATTGACAAGTACGTTGTAAAAAATAATAAGCTGGAATACCGTTTGTATTTTCATCTGTACTTCAAAATAACTTATTTTGTCTTTTCAGAGTTGAGAAAGTTTACTTTGATGGGTTTGGAGAAAATGCCACGGGTCACTGATGAAATTTTTGAAATAATCTTCCGCCGCTTGAAGGTTAAAGAGTTTTATTTGAAGAGTCGAGCACCAATTAAATCAGTAAGAAAAAGTAAAAAGTTGTACAATGTATTTTGTATGTCGTGGGAAATACAATTATATTTGGAGTGTCTAAACTTGTAAATATTTCAAAATCATTTTCATTAGCTGTCTATTCAGGGAATACGGTCATTGCTCACTGGCTCCTTCAACAGTTACGTGGAAAAGTTTCCTTTCACTGGATGGTCCCTTGAGAATGTGTCCGAGCAGGAAATGGTCAGCTTGTTTTGTCAATTTAGATCATCTCGTATGATATAATATGGAAGATTGATTTAAGTTTTTACATTATTTGCTCGTTTAAGATCATTTTCATGTTTGTTTGCTACTTCATTAGTAATTTAACTTAAGTAACTTTAAATTTCAGTCAGATTTTAGTCAAATGCATCAATTAGTTTTGAAAGCAAGCAACTTTGTTTTAATAGAATTTTAGTCGGTATTCCGGCGTTATATATGTAAGCTTTGAATATGAAAGTTAATAACATGCGGAAAGTCGAATGGCTTCTATTCGCTAAAGTGTAAATGCCATTTTATTTTGCAAATAAGATGAACAAAAACAAAATTGCATGTGTTGCTAAATTTATCAACATGTCTACTTTTATATTAATTATATCACGCTGCTTTCATCAATACTATATAACCAGCCCATTTCAGTTCCAGTTTCATGGCATGAGTGTCTTTTTATTATTTTTAAAGATATTTGTCAAATTATGTATTGACATAATAATAAACTAATTTTTAAAACATTATAATTTCTATTACAGTATCGTTATGACTAGCAAGCAACATGGTTTAAGAATAATTTTTAAATTCATGCATCAGTTTATCATGAAAGTTTACAGACTAGAGAGCAAGTTCCTTACAAAACTGGCCATAACTGCTATATGCATACACACGTAAAAACCCGGAACCGTAAATCATTTATATTCTACCTTCCTGAAAGCCGATCTAAAGTACGCATAATTGCTCATAATGCTCATTGCTCACATTTTACTTGCTTTTGTGAAACCCTTTATCGAATTAGGCTTTTGCTTGCTACCCTTCCAAAAGAAATATACATTTCTGGTCCTTTTTTACAGATGTTTTCGATTGGGGTTGGGAATTCCAATTTCACAAATTCTTAGTACTTTACTCTTTACAGAATTCCCAACCTTTTTACAAAAAATTTTCTCATGATCATTTTGTTGTAGTTGATGTGGCATCTAAGCAAGAAGATTGAACTATTTTTGTAAACTTTCGGTGGCCGTATAAAAGGAGGGAAATTTGTTCACTCAATCATCATTCAATCTTCAGAGTTCTAAAAGAAAAGTTAAGAGACATAAACTAGTAGGGAAACTGTTTAGTAATATATCTACCTAGACATTAAACTTTTAAAACTACTTTATTACATTACAATAAAATGGAGGGCAGGACATTCGCTTTTGCAGCAATTTTGATCATTGTTGGTTCCATCCTTATTGCTACTTCTGATTGCAGTCCTGTATTAACGGAAGGAGGTAATTTATTTAATTGTATTTATTGTTAAGTTAATATAAGTACATAGTGCATAAAACTTTCTTAAATCTTTATCAATTCTAATCACTTAATTATATTTTTTATTTTGTTGATTTATTTTAGAAAAGAGAACCAACCTTCTGGAAACTTCTCCCACTATTGACGAGACAAAGATAACCAAAGAGAAAATGAATAGACAGGGGCGGTACTACATGGGATATCCTTACGGCGGACTTGGATATGGAGCTGGTGGTGCCGTGGCCTCTGCTTCAGCTTCCGCTTCTGCAAGCTCTGGTGGATTTGGAATGTAAGTTTTAAAAGCATCTAATCAGATTTATCTTGTTTATATTAAGTTATGTATTTATGATTAGTTATTTGAGGATCATACAATCAGTATACGATTATTGAATGAAAAATGTGTATTTCTTTGCAATAAAATATTAATAGGGGCTATGGAGGATATCCACATTTGTATGGCAGATAGATCATTTTGAGATCTTTTATTACTTTAATTTGTATTTTTTAGTAGTACATAGTATACCTATTGTTTTTATTTGATTTACATTACTTTAGAACATGATGTTTTCTAAATTTAAATTAAGTTTAAAATTGGGATAAATAAATTCATAAATAGAAAATAACATTTTCAAATATTTGCTATGATGAACGTATTTTGTTATAACGGTTTTATAAAATTATCATGTTACACATATTCAATATCACACACACCTTGACATATACATTTTTTATTGTAATTAATCTTCATAAATATTTCTTTACAAATTATAGCTGCATACAACATAGTTTCTATATTACTCTAGATATCTGTTTCAAATTTATCACTCGGGAGTAGTATATCTGCTTATTATTTATTACACATTTCGAGACACTTAAGATAATAACAAATCTTCATTTTTGAAGTAAACATGTCAACATTATAATCATATTATTGAGTTGCATCATATATGTAAGTTTACTTGGATCTGTACATTCAAAAATGTCAAGATTTTGCCAATCTTTAATTTGAAAGGAACGAATGAAAAAATGTAAATTTTCATTCTCTCTATTTTTTTTGTACAGAGTTACAAAATATGAGAACTTTTGGAAAATACTTTGGTAATTGTGAGAACACGTAACTAATACTGACACTGATCCCACTACAAAAACAACTTTTTCATCTAAAATTAATAGGTTTAGGGAGAATAAACTGTGGCATCACAAATCCAATTCTTTTAAATTCTGGTACAAAAGTTATAAAGTACAAGTCAAAAAGTGCTGCCATCACCCACTCTGTAACAACTGAAGTCACTCTGAGCGTCCATCCTCCATGATGTGGCTCCCATCTCACCGCCTTGTCTCCCGTGAAATACTTAAATGATTGAGCCCCAGTCCCCAGACTCGTCACAAAAAGTATGAAGCACGCGACGCCTAAAGATATGCGGAAATAAGCAAGACGCTTTGTGCCAAAATATGGAACCATTCGTTTTGTAAAAAATCCCTGAATTATTAGAAAAATGGAGCCACCACCAAAGGCCATCATCGCACCTAGAATGTGTACAGAAAGAACGGAACTTTCTTGGAAGGCTCCCACGACACAAGTGCCGAATCCCGCTAACAGCCCGAAAAATAATCCGATTTTGTTCCAACGGAAATCCCAGATATTATCGGCATCAGATTTTTGTTTGAGAAACTCGTCAACTTGCTTGTAACGGATGTAGGCTGTAGCACCGACTAAGCATAAGTAAAATATAAAATATGATGAATTTAGTAAAATATTCTAATTATGAATACATAAATAGAATATAATAAATTAATTTTGTTTGTACCTAAAACCATGGCGACACTAAGGCCCAATGCAAAAATACACATTTCCGGTGCAAACGTTCCCGTGTCAGAGATGTAGGCAAAAAAAGGAAGAATATGATCCAGTTTGACCGCTGTTGCATATGTTATGACAAATGTTAGCGGAAATATTATGAATACTGCAAGGGGTACATAATGCAACCCAAATATTTGCTGGTGTCCCATATTGGTGACTTAATAAAATCAAAGTTTTAATTTAGAAACTTGATTAAATCCCAAAAACAAGTCACTATAAAAATTATTCCCTGTGAACGTTTTGCAAAGAAGTAAATGTGCTTTAAAAATATGTAATTACTTGCTTGACATGCAATTGGAATAGGAATGATAGCCCGGTTTTGAGTGTATTCTCATTTATATCATATTCCTACTTTTTGCCATTTATATTTTTCAAACAATTTACCCGACCATGAAAAGAATTGTGACATCAGTAAGGATGATATAATCAATTTCCTAGTTATTTGCTGGATTTGGTGAGAAGGAAACCACAAAGAAAAAATAAGAGTGGAGTTTGAATTGTGTGAGCTGTCTGCCTGCTCAAGGACTTTCTTTTTCTGTGAAATGGCATATAAACTGCATCATTCAGAGTCACAGCACTTACTTGCCAAATATATGATTTTGGTTTGGACATTAGTAAATTATATGGTTGTCGGTGAGGATGATGTAAATGAGTAAGCGTCAAGGAAAGATAATAGCAAGGAAAATTAGTTGTGGTTGTGGAGCAGGATGATGATGATATCTCTTAATTCGTAGATTAGATGACAATTAGTAGTGTCAATATTGACTGATGTACAAAATATGACTAACAAGCAGTAACGATTGATGATTCCCATACATGTACCTGCACTTAGCTCTTTTACGCACATTTTTACTCAATTTGATTGAGAGTGTTTGAGTGAGAGGCTATGACATCATTTTTATCGTGCAAGTAGGCAATGCGGTTCTGATAATGTGAAAATGAACTTGGCGTTGATGCCGGCTTAAACCTCACTCAGATCACAGCAATAAGTATGGTAACGTTACAATAATAGACTCACCGGAAGCTACACATTTTTTTCGGATAACCTTATACAAACAAAACTTAAATACACAAAAAAACTAGAAGACAAACAATATAAATGACAGTTTAAAAGCCAATTCTGCAATCGAATTTATTTGATAATTTACAATAGTTTTGCACATTTGTTGCTGTGATATAAATTGTTTGAAAATGTGATTTTTAATACTTTAATGCATTTTAAAGATGCATGCTTAATTAGTTATTATTATTTAAGACTAGACTAGATATATCTATTATAGTAATAAGCTACAATTTATTGCGAAAATTTATTAGCTCAACTTTTTAATAGGTTTCGCTCCAGTAAATTTTCTTTGTTTAGCTCTCACAAACTTTTCTATATTTCTGCAAAAAATATATAAAAAATACAAATTATCCTCATCGTAATTAAATACATGAAATCTTCATAATTTTATGTTCTTACCGAGTCGAAAGAGACACATTAAAAAGGGACTTGAATAACATCTGGATAGTCTTATATTTGTCATAAGGCTCTCCTAGTTTCACTCTAAAATTAAATTCATCCTTTCCCAAGAAGTTTTCTGTCACACAAGTGTAATTACTATCCGGATCATCAACACTTGGCTTTAAATACAATACACTTTTCCTGATTTGTGAATTGTACCAAGTTTCTGTGCTCAGCCCTACCTATATATCCACAGTTTATTCATAGTTTGTAAAAAAAAACCACATGCAATTTAATTTAATTTGCGGCTAATATAAAGTATTCTTACCACAGGCTCTCCATTTTTTAACCACATAAAGTCAATAGGATTTCCTGTACTTTCACATGAAAGATTCATTCCTTTTGAGTAATAGATTGCCTCCATAGAAAAATTATTCAATATTTTTGGGAAAATGGGCTCTTTAAGTGAGAAATACAAAATGTTATTTAGAATATTTTTAACACTTAAAAATTCAATGTTTTAAATCTAGTTTTAATACCTTCAATATTAACTGCATAAGAATTGTTGTACTTTGCCAAAGTATCCTTCGAATATACCGAACAAATAACGTAACTAATATTATTATCAGGAAAATTAAATTTAACTGAGTCGACATAATTTACATTATCACCCGGCGGCCTTATTTTGCTTTCTAAATGATAATTATTTATATAACTGACAAATTATGTAAAGTTAATTAAATATCGTTTGTTTTTATTTTTGCGGATTAACTTACCTTCGGTTGTTATCCGAGTATATGTGCCATTTTTTGAGAGAAAAATCCACTCAAACTTATTTTGGAACTTGGCTTTTGGAGCTTTACAGTGAAATACACGCTTTTGAGGATCATCCTTGAAAAAATTGGTCAATCGAAGAGAATGTTGCACTTGAATCTCTCTTCTCAGCAAATCATCTTTAAATTTAAAAACTGCAAAAATGCAATTTCCGAAACAAAATATAATTTAAGTTTTGATTCAAATGTAAAATTTACCATTTTGTAATTCCATGCGAACAAAATCATCATCAGTTGAGTTGGAAACTCTACATTCGTACTGTCCAAAAGGTTGTTTCATTTTGTCCAAATTTAAATAAAATCCTAGTTCTGGTGTATAAATAGATAAGTCAGTTGTGTTTTCTACTTCCACTCCATCCTGCTCCATGCAAAGAGAAATTATATCTAATTCATTAGTTTATTCTGACAATGTAACAGACTTATTTGAAAAATTTGCTGAAGTTACCTTAAAAAGTTGAAGTTGAAATTGGCTCTGATTATCAAACGGATAGTTCAAAAGACAGGGCAAATGAATACTTGATTCATTTATAATAGTAGCTGGGAAAGTTTTCCCATTATTGTAAAGAAATGGTGGAAGACCGTCTTAAAAACCAAAACATGTGATTAATGCTTGTTTAGCGTAGTTATTTCTGAATTTTGATATAATTTTATTCGTCTCTAAGTATTAAAAAATTACCTCCTCTATAAATCAATTTGCTATTTGAAATGACTTCCGGGTTATATCCATCTATACACTCCATTCGCACAAGAGGAGGACCGGAAACAAATTCGCTTAGCCAGACCATATTTTGATGGAATCTTAAGCCGGCTTCTTTCATCTACAAAAACGGTAAAAAGCGACCAATTTTATAATTATAATAGTACCATTACGCTCGTCCGCCTATTTTTAATCATTAGAACAGTTTTAATAATCACCATAATTCCATGATAGACCCAGCTAAAAAATCCAGATCGCTTTGTGCTCGATACACAGTTCAAAATCACATCGGACCTATTATTAATAACTTGTATGGCGTCAATTCTAATTTCTCTAAAAACTTTCCTGTCAAAAATAATATTCAGTGTTTCCTGTTCTTGTAATAAGACACTATCTGAGTTATTGTTAGGGACAACATTGATACCATTGACAAATAAAAAGTTAACAAGTGTAAAAATGAAAAGTACTGGAATAGAACAAAGTGGTATTGCCATTTCTATTCTCTGAACTTGATTTCAGCAGAGGCTTAATTATTGGATAATTGTGCAGATTTGAAAACGAGAGCTTTCTGAATACGGCAGAAAACAGTGCTCTGGTGTCAGCAAACCGGCTTTGTAAATAAAGGAAATTTTCTTCAGCTTATATAAAGCGCAAAAAAACGATTTGTGGTCAGCCACTTTTGATTTTGATTGCTTGAAACAAACCATTTCGATGATGAATAAACCAAAAATATATAAAAACTTTTACTGGCTGCCAGATTTACCAAGTAGCTTTGTTTTCATGGTTGCTTAAACATACAGTAAAATAGTCTTTCACGTAATTACTTCATTAATTCAATGAAATTCAATAACAAAACTTAAAAATGAATAATGGCCGGATGTTATACTTTAAAATTCTGTAAATACTAATTGTTAGCAAGCAATTTTTCCGTATGTATGATGCAACAAATTATAAATAATTAGTTCCATTAAACTATGTTCCAGCTAAAAAGAAAACACGATTGCGCAGTACACCATACAACGGAAATAGTACCCTAAGAAGTTTAGAAGAAATATTTTGATTCATTAAGTTTCAGTTAAAATATGAACCTCCACTTCTTGTCTCGTTACAACTTAAGTCTACATAACATTGTGGTAAGCATTGTTGCTAAGGTAAAGAAAGTAGTTAAAAAATACAATGAGGTTTTATTTACTACATAACTTCAAAAATGTAAGTTTTTTCCAGGTAAATACCCTAGTCTAAGCGTTATATCGCGAGATGTTAGTAGTAAATATGTGTGGAAAAACAGTACAGCTTCCAGGTTGTTTGTAGGCTTAAATAAAATAATTCGTGATTGATAGAATTATTATTCTTTTTTAATACATCAAATAAAATAAACAACAATTCATAATCTTTGTACATCAGTATAAAAATGATATTAATACTTTACGTTATTTTATTTTATATTTTGTAGAAACTGATGAAAACTTCTTTGTTTCTATAAAACATACACAAGTCACACCACTTATAATTGATATACGCAGTTTTTAACGACATTTGGCACAATTATGGTTTGAAAAATTTTGCTCTTTTATTGGATGTCCACATGCTTGATTGTTTCTTTGAGAAGTTCTCTGCTCTGATCGGATATCTGCAATAAAAAGCTTCATATTTTATCCAAGAAACATTAAATAATTAAAATTTGAATGAATTCTGCACAGGTTTGTAATCCTGATTACCTTTGTAATAATGGAAATAACTAAATTTTCCAGTTGAGACATACGTAAAAATGCATGAAGAACACAAGCATCCGTCAGAATGATATGGCCTGTCAAGTCCCGTTTTATCTCAAAAGATTCCAGACCTTCAAAAATAGAATACTTGATATTAATAACTTTTCCTTTTTAAAAAGGAAAATTTTGCAGACTCAAATCCAACATACATTTTAAACTTGTTAAATTCGGTGTCTGTGTTTCATCTCCATCTTTCTCTTGTGTCCGCATTGCCCCAATTATTCCGTTGTCGTCAACAGTACTTCCACAGTCAAGTGTCAGCTTCGTAAGATTCGGCCAATTCTCACAAACAAATCGAAAAGTGTCATTTTTCAAAATGGTACTTAAAATCCTCAAATTGGGCATCACTTCCCTCAACTCCTTTAAACTTTCCAGTTTAAACCGACAGTCAACATCAAATCGTGTCAGTTTCTCCATCAAAATGAATCTGTTGATTAGCAGTGTATTTTCCCAAAAGTCTCCAGCCTGCAGACAAAGTCGCTTCTTCTTGGTTTCCACTTTTTCCACGGATTCGTGACTTGGTACGGATTCAAGATGTCTAATAGCCACTGATTCCAAGGCAGGCATATAGTTCAGGAAATTTAGTGAAGTTGTTACACTTCCAATCAGAGTTAATTTTAGTAAGGCGGGGAGATGAATGTGAAATGGGAATGATTGCATATATATCGGCCTGACTAAGTAATAACGTGACAACCAGAGCTCTCCAAGTTTGTTCGCATTTGCTTCAAGACGGGCTGGAAGTGGAGGTTCATGTCCATCCCCGTCACCACCATTAACAGTCCAGGCTTCAAGGGGCAGAATGGCCTCCAGAAGGTCGTCAATTGTCCCATCACTACATTTACAGTTCATCCAAAAGCAAAATAATATTTCATTTCATATTTATGTTTTAAACTATAAGTATTTTGAAAGTTGGAATACAACTTACAAGTTTATAAAGTTACGCAGTTTCACATAGAGAAATCCGTTCTCGCGTCTGTAGAGTTTCAGCGCTTTCAAAAGTCCAGTCAATGACAGTTGCTTCTCAACAGAAATGGTTAAATTCTAAAATAAAAAGGTTTTAAAAGTTGGTGAACCTCACATTTTATATTATTTTAAATCCTTTTAAAGGTACTAATACAAACAAAATTTGATATTGATTAACCTTAAGACACGGGAAATTTTGAAGCAAGACCCAATCAAAACGCCTCCCACGGCTATTTGTTATCTTTAAATGTTCAATGTTAACAAGCTTGATAGGGACCGTTGACAGAGTTTGACCCTGTTTCTCTGCCTCCATCAGGTCCAAGTAGTCTATTTGCGGGAAAACGTTGCAATCCGTAAAGGCAATTGTGGTAAGTTGTTCCAATTTTAAAAGCATTTCAAACGTTTGTTTCTCAAATGGTCCACGGCACTTATTTAAAATTAGACATTGAATGGAAGGACCCCATTTCTCGAAAAATTCCGTGACCGTTTTGTTATTCAGACCTTCAGTCCAAATATACCAGTCAGCGATTTCAATATTTCGATAAGAAAACTTGTCCAGTTTGTTGCCAACAACGGGTTTTGGTGTAATCGATTGAATAATTTTTTCGTGCTTTTTGCAATCAAAAATACGTCCACCTTTGCTTTTCTTATCAGCATTACTGTTAAAGTTGATGGAAAGTGCAACACTTTTTACCCAGAGCTCCATGCTGGATTTTAGAAATGTTTTGGAGACGAGGCGAAAGTTTCGGAAGTCTTCAATTGATAAGGCACTGGCGATGTAAGACAGAATCTGAAATAATTAAAAAATTTTGTTTCAAAATAGAAAATATAGCTACATAATTGATTATCAGCTTTCATGCTTATTTTAAGTTGTCTTTTATTTAATTTTTGCGGTTAATGCTCACCTCTTGTGTTGACGTGACAAGATTTATTGCAAATAGTTGTCGGCCGTCAGCTGTGCCTGCTACGAGGTCAAGAGGTTGCTCCATGTCATATGGTGTCAGGATCACTTGAAAAAATCTTATTAAAGGAATCCAATTTTCAAGAAGTTGTTAAAACACAGGAGAAATAGAACTTAAATTTAAACGTTTAACTGCACTTTAGTTAGTAGGATAACTGGAAATTATTTTCTAACTACCAACTACAACAAGCTTCCAGCTTCTTGGAAAAAAATATAGCAACAAGTGAGTTAGATTTGATTTTTTATTTTTTTATTCAAACAATTTTTTTCAGGTACATAATATTCAGATCAAATAATACACAACAATATTATTGTTTGTTTTGTTTTGTACTAAACTTGTGGTTTTTTGGGATTGGGATTTTTGGACCAAAACACATGTGTGACTGTGTGAGTGTGAACTATGGGCAAAAGCTATCCAAATCCAACTACATAAATAGTATTCTACCTTTTAAAAGAAACTCACAGAGACAGAAGACCCTTTTGATTTCACAGAAGTCATCTGTTAAGTGCTGCGTGCTACGTGTGAAGTGAAATGGGTACTTCTTTCTGAGAATGTTCATGTGCTTGTATTTTGTATGAAAAATGAATACACTTTATTGTTTCTTTTTGTGTCCTATTTTATTTCTATGAAAAGACAGAACTATTTGAATTAAATCCATATTTTATGGAGAATTTTTACCGGTACCATGCATTTTACTGTGACAAGTCGCTATAAACTGAGCTCCCTGCGCATCCAAATATCAAAACCATTATTTCCCTGCGTGGTTCACCTATCATTTTAACTGAAGACCTAGCACATTGTTTTAATAATAATAATGGTTTTATTTCTTATTACTCTTAAGAGGTCAACTGACCTATAGAGAATCAAATACTTTTTTTACATAGCAATATAGCATATAATAATAATCAGTTTCGAGTTCCATTCAGAGTAAAAACTCCTTATTGTGCATATGTCAATATTATGACTTTTTTTCTGCATAACATATTAAACATTTTTCTTGATAACAAATAGAGTAATATCTTATATATTTATGTCAACTAAAATATTTCTTATAACTTCATTAATTTTTCGATAGCAACTTAAACATTTATTTCTTGATAACAACTCAACATTTTTTGCTTCATAATGTATATTCATTGCATTGCAACAACTTGACATTTTTTTCTGTTTCCATACATCATATCATCCAATTTGTTCTCGCAATTAACCATAGTCAGGCATTTTTCTTTAATAGTTAGCTTAATCATCATTAATTTTTCCAAACATCCCACAACGAATTAACATTGTTTTAGTCAACGGCATTTTATCATCTACCCAAATATTTATGCTCAACAGCATATACATATGCACAAAATCAAAAACTATATAAAGTATTTTCTAATATAATATTATGCAGTGGTTCGGAGTTTCAATGCACCTCATGTTGTTATACTTAGTAACAAAAGTTATTAAAGCGGAATTTTAAACGATAAATACTTAATTATTTAGACCCAAAAATCCAAAAAAACATATTACACGTGCCTCTGAAAATAAAACATTCTTGATTTGCCAATAAGCATGAGCATTCCCTAGCATCTGTATCTATGTATATACTTCAATTATCAATTCTAAATTTAGTAGCTGATAAAAAAGCACACAAGTTTCACAAGATTGACACATGTATGCATAAAATTTTCTTATTTTTGTTTCCAGGAAATTGTTTCATTGGACTCCTTACAAAAACATGTGTAATTTTGTTTCACGATAGTATGCCAAAGCCAGACATTTTTGCATCAAAAATTAATCATAAAAAACATCAGAATAGCTATCAGTTTGAAATTTACCGAATAACTGAGTTTTATATGTCACTGATTTTAAATTTCAATTTATAGATATAATGTCATTGTATTATAGATATTATTAATAGATATTATTAATAATGATATTACTATTAATTCGACTTTTGATATTTATTTGATGCACGCTTAATAATGTTTGGAATATAAGGGAGAACGTTGAACTTGAGTTTAGAAGTCCAGACATCAATTGAAAACCATAGATTCATTATCATTAAAATGACACGCGTATGGGCGTATGTGCATACCTATCTCATTTAGAAAAGCTCAGAAGCTCAAATACAATATAGCTAATGATTACACGCTCTGTAATACTATACCTACGCATAAAGAAAAATTTCTTTAATTGAACTTTACTTATTTGGGCACGTGTTTTATTTGGCATACATAATATCCTCATAGTTACATAGATTGACACATTACACAAGGAAATATTCACATATGAGGGAAACCGACAGAAATGTGTAAGTGAAAAACATCATGTTCAAAGTTTTCATATTTTTTTATTTCTGTCGGTTTACCTCATATATAACTATGAACTTTTATCTTTAATTTTCAATGCTCTCATTATATGACTCTTAAACTTTGTTTACAGGATTGCTGCAAAATCTTTATTAATTCAATTGTTATTTGTTTAGTACATACACAAAGTAAGTTATCAATTTGGCCTTACTTAATTGATAAGTTTCGACTATGGAAGTAATCATTTCCCCATGCATGTTCTCTGAATCTGTAGAAAACCGCTGACTCCATCGTATCTTACTTTCACCAATAAATACTAACAAGCTCAATACCTGACCAAAGCCCAAAACTATAAAAATAGTAATTGTATTCGACTCAATAGAAAGTTTCTCCACACCATCTGCATTTTCACTTTCAGAAACATTAAAATGCTTCTCACTTTTACGTGATTTTAATTCTTTGAATAACCTGTCTTTCATTTTCAAATGATTAATAATGCCAGAATGCCAAATCGTTTTAAATCTACCCATAATCCATGGATCCCCCCAATCCGTTATTGTCCATCCAGTAGTTGTTTTAAAGAAGTCTTGATCACTTTTAGAAATAATTTTATTTCTTTGTTCCCTTTTCATTTCAGATTCATACTCTAAAATGTCATTAGAATCGTCCAAAATTGCCGTTTTGCTGCAGTTGTTCTTCATTTTTTGATAATGTAAATTATTTTTGTCATTACCAAATACTACAGCTGCTAACTTGGCTATCCTTCTAAACAAATTTTGATCCAAATTGCTCACAGTTTCAAGAAACATTCCAGATTTCTTATCGAAAAAATGTTCAAACTTTGAAAATACAAAAAAGTTGCAAAATTCATCTGAATTATTTTGCTGCCATCGACAAGCGACGTACTCATTTTTAAAGTTTGAGTATTTTACAGATTCTATATTATGATATGGTACAAATATTGTATAATTTCGTGTTAAAATATCCTCAAAATTTGTATAGTAAACTATTTTCTTTGGTGCTGTTAGCTCAGAGATGTTATCCCCAATGTAAAAGAAACTTAGCAAAAATATACAGCAAGTCCAGATTTGAATTGGCACTTTCAATACTTTTGAGCCATCTAAATCCGATCCTTGATTTAAAACTACTCTAATGATTACAGTCACTCCGTCAAGATATTTTAGTACTAAATTTTGTGTAGCAACTTTCTGAGAAGTCGTGCAAAACACCACAATTAATATGTTTAAAGTTAAAATAAATAATAGCCAAGTTGGTAAATCGAAGGATGAAACAAACCCCCAAAATGAGATTTGCCCTTCAATATGACCTCCATCACAAGTCAAAAATTGGAGGGTTATAACGTCAATAACCATTGCCGACACCACTTTAGTTTTGGCATAAACAATTGGGAATAAATATTCTTGCCGGTTATGTAGAAATCCTTGATAGAATGTGACGTTTTTTGGGTTTCCTGCTAATAAAATTGCAATGTCTAAATCATATTCTATGCCTTGGCGAATCTTATCAGCCAAGATTTTCACATTAACGTATACTTTTACTCCCTTTATAATTCGATACTTTGATAATCCGATCGGGGCTTTAACAATTTTGTAGGATTCTTTTATTGTAATTTGAAGATGTTCAAATTTATGATTTGACGGTATCCAATTTTTTGTAGTTTTTGAATTTTCAAATTCATCTCCACCATACTCGCAGTATTGGCAATAAACAAATGCTGCAGTCTTAGGTTTTGTCGGGACAATTGGTAATAAATCGTTTTGAAGCCAAAACAGTATTCGTTGAATAAACATATTTCCTGATTTTGTTAATTTTCGCAATGAATCAAAAAATGCATTAATCTCTGGAATTAATATGTTTTTACTAGTTCCTTCTATTACTAATACGTGGATATCATTTTGTCGATCAAATATTTCATTATACCAATAATAATTGACAGTAGACTCTTGTTTATATACAAATGGGTTCATTAAATTCGTAGGTATGAATTCTTGAAAAAAGTATTCCCACAAGTTAAACTTTGGGCGTGCCATAGTTTCAATTTCTTCAGTTTGATCTCCAAAAGGAAACAAATATATGTGCACAATTATTGTCCATGGACAAGCTGGCATTTGGGAAGTATTTTGTAGAATAAAATTGATTTTCAACGCAATTGATTGTAATTCAATTGCGGAGTACGGTAATGGGGAGTTAATCAAAACGGGAATAGAAACTTGTGGTAAATCACACAATCCTGAGTTGACAATATGTAGCAGTATTTTTGAGGAGTGGAATGTATTTAATAATTCCAAAATATTCTCAGCTTTTTGAGTACATGTTAGAGTAGTAATCGTAGGAATAATGGTGAAAATGATGTACGTCCGAGTTAAAAACTGCATTTTAAAAATTTCGGGCAATGCTGTTCACAAAAGCCTGGTAAATATTTACCATGTATGTCACATAACTTGTATGTTTAGATCAATCTTAGAATAATAAGCTGATTGACCAAACACTCCCTTATACCATCGTTTCTTCTTCTATCTGATCTTTTTTGGTTATATCTTGCACGCTTATTTCTAGTTTGTTAGGTCGGTAGTCTGGTAGATACGAATTTCTTTGTGCTACTTTATAAATATTTTAATAATTTAAATGGGCATTTTGTTTCTAATTGAGAATACATAGTTTAATAAAGAAATGGTTTTAGACGCACTCCTTTGACTATTATTAAGTTCAATATTTTCAATGTAGGTTTCATCATATTCATAATTCATAACATAAAACACGTGGTTAAACGATTTAAAATTCATCGTTTCAATTCTTTATGTTCTAAACAAATATTTTAGAGGCACTCACTTGATTAATATTTCAAAAATCCTTTTAGTTTTAATAGCATGAAACACTGGTTTATATTATTTTGAAAAGTTATGAAAGCAAATAAGTAATAATTTTGAAGCTATCTCTGTCGGTGAGATAATATGCAAATCCAATCCATGCATTTTTCAATTTCGTAATTAGAAGTATAACAATTTTGGACCTGTAGATGATGTAATATATGACACATTCGACATTACGGCAATACCGGGGAAGCTCTGGCGCTAACTTGTCATAATATAGTCGCGATATATAGTTCACGCTTTCAAATTGTACCACATTTTCTCTAAAGCTATGAAAATATTAACTGATTGTATTTGATTTCATCGATGTTTTTCTACTTTTTATCTGTCATTTGTGCCTTGCTTTTACATTTTAGAACCATTTCATTGTCCTTTGTTTGAATTTAATCAATTATCATTTTAAATGCACCTCACCATTAATCAGTATTCAGCAAGCAGCAAAATAAAATGCATTTTTATTCATCGTGCAAAAAGTATGAAAACTGCATATATTATGACCATATTCAAGATACGAATTCGTATTTTGTTACGTCTGCGTCTTGAGTGAATGAACGGTGAAACCACAAAGTAGAAAAAACTGCGAAACCAACATGCAACATGAGCAGCTGCAGCTGATGAAAAAACAGCAAAACAAGCAGCGAGTAAGTCAGTATAATAATTCTGCCCAGATTGAGATTTGTCCTATTGTTTCGTGCTGTTATATATTTTAAATCTGAAATGTTTTAAAAGTATCTGTTAATTGCGTTTTCATTACTAAAATTAAATATTAAATTTGTGAAAAATGAAAATTTAGTGCGGCTTAGGCTTAGCGAAGAAAGACATTGAAGTTAAGAGAAATGTCGAGAATGAAGGGAAAAATGTCAAGTGTTTTGTGCATTTTCTGTTATAGGAGGAATGACATTTTGAGGAGATTTGTAATAAATGTGAACAGACAGTTTGTCACGTTAAGAACAAAGAAGGAATCTTCAGGAGCAACACATTCTAATTATGTGCCAAGAAATGTGTGCTTTGATTGTTTTTCAATTATTGAGAAATATTGTATGTTGCATCAAGAACTAAAGTGTTTAGAGTTGCGGTTAAACTGGCAAATTGAAAAGTTATGGAATTCGATGAAATCCGCTGATTGTGTTCCATCGAGGGTGATGGAATGGATGAACAGTGTCCCACCGAGTCCAATGAAATTGCAGAGCCAGAATGCTAACGGAATCGAAACTTTTGACGGGGACAGTAGTGCTAGTAATCAATTAGCTGAAATTGAAAATCATGTCAACTTCCGGAATACTTTTGAGAAACAATGTACGCTTGCTGACTTGCTGATTAAATGTTTTTTAAAATCATTAATTTTTGTGTTTTAAAATTTACATGTTTTTTGACAACTGTGCAATTAAATTTATTTCAGGTAGTCGATTTCACTCAACGTGTAAGGTTCCCTATGTTTCTCTTTCATTCAACAAAACTGGCAAGGAAAATTGCGGTAGCGTAGACGGAGAAAAGGAAACCAGTCATCAATCATCGTCTACGATAACACAAATTCAGGATGGTCCAGTAATTACTCGTATTGCGTCTGTATCTTCACTTCAGCCCTTTTTATCCGACTCAGATGGTGGTGGAGATGGAGGGATTCTTGATGTACAAGAATGGGATTCAAAGTCTGATATTCCAGATGTCGCCAGTGTTATTTCTGAACAAAGTTGCAACAACGAAGATAAACTGGAAAATTTGGAGATGCCTTTTGTTTCTATTAAAGAATTTATGGAAGAAGTAGGCAACAGTAATTATATGGTTGATCCATTATCGCCTGCAAATATAACGGAAGATACTCCCTCTCAATCTCAACCAAGTGAAGAGCTACAATTATGTCCAACGATTATAAGATCATCAACTTTATCCACACCAGCAATTAAATCTAATAATGCAAGTTCTCCTTCGATAAATATATCTAATGCTCATGGTCCACCGGAAACCCATTCCAAATTCAGGAGAAGTTTGCGTCAAGTATTCCAGTGTGGCCACTGCAGCAGTACGAATAAACTGGAAGATCACATAACCGCAGCAGGACATGGAGCTACACAAATGAAAGGGGATGAGAGCGATGATAACGCGGAAGAACGTCGTGACGCCATGGATAATGAATGGGATAACGGAGCATGTGCTGATACCAATGGAAGTACTAAAATGAAAAAGGAGTTGAAAAGAAAAATGTAAGCGACTGTACTTTTTGGAACTATTTTTTATATATTTATGACAAACTTCTTGATCTTTTATTTTGGCATTTCAGCACTGAAAAGAAGGCAGATATGGAATCTGATGACACCTGCAGCAGTGATTCAGAAGGCGACAATGAAGAACTTAAGTCAGTTAAAAAGAAGCCTCGACTTAGAAAACAGAACAATCAAAGTAACCAAGGACTGTATGAATGTGTCAAATGTACTCCCAAAATTACCTTTCAGTTGGAAACACAGCTTCAATTGCATACGCAATATCTCCATTCCAACGGACGAATAAGAATTGAGTCTGCAAGAGTAAATAATAGCTACTGGTACAAGCAACTAAAAAAGGAACCAAGTCGACCAGTTCCCGAACATTACTGCTCCAGTGACAACTGTTCCAAATCATTTTTCTTTAAAGAAGAACGAAAACATCACGAGATAGTCTATCACGGCGTCACTGAAAAAAATGATGAGGAGGAGGGAGCCAACATTTGGACATGCCAATTTTGTGACAAGACACATCCAAGTATTATCGATCTCATTGACCACGAACTGGAGCACTCAGACGACAAACAACAAGAGGAAGATAAGGACTTCCAACCTGGAACTAAATACATTTGTGGTCGATGTAGCACCCTCAAGTCCTCTAAAATGTCATTCATCAATCATTACTTAGAAGATCATTTGGAAATGCTGCCAATCCAGGCAACATGTCCCATTTGTAAAGAAACATTCAAGCATCGTGACAAAGTTCCTCTCAACCATTTCACCAATTATCACGACGTTAGAAGACTGGAGGATCCCGAAAAACCATTTCGTTGTTCTTCTTCAGAGTGTTCAGCATATTTTCTCACAGAGGACCAACTTCATGTCCATTTGAATCAAATTCATAAAGAAGTATCAACTAATGTCACAAGGAATGTTGCAAAATCAAAAGCTCAAGAAAATCGAAAAATTTGGAAGAACAATACGAAACAAAGAACTGAAAGAATTACATGTACTAAATGTCCAAGAACGTTTGAATATGAACCGGATTTCCTAACTCATTTTTGGCTTCAGCATAATTCTAAAAATGGTATTGGAATGATAAAAAAGGGACAAATGGGGAAAGTTATCATCTCAAATCCGGATCAAAATCTGACTGTGGACGATTTGCTGTTGAACAAAAAAGCGAAATACTTTTGTAAAGTGGAATCTTGCAAAAAAGGATTTATGGAGGAAAAAGATTTGGACAATCACTCCAAACTTCATGGCGAATTCAAATGCAATTTTTGTGAAGTTGTCAAAACATTTGCTCCTGATTTGGCCATTCATGAAGCAGTTCACAAAGTTGGAGAAAAGTATGAAAATGATGGCTTTGACCCCGCACATTCCTATTGTTGTGGGCGTTGCTCGTTTTCAAAAAGTAAATCGCATAAATCCGACTTTATAGAACATCATGTGGAGAAACACTTGGGCCTGAAATTGGACAAATTACAATGCCCCATATGCAAACATGTGTATCCAGGAAGCCGTGATGATAGGAGTAAAAATGAATCAGACTTTGCATTCAAATATTCACTTGTAAAGCATTACGTGACATTCCATGACCTTAGTGACCTTTCGGAGGAAAGTAAGGATGATCACAAGTGTGGAAAAGAAGGGTGCATTGCTTACTTTCGATCTGGACTCCAACTTCAAGAGCACATTTTTGATATTCATGAAAATATTTCTAAAAAGGACCGTTACAAATGTGAGGACTGTGGACAAGACTGCGAGAATACAAATAAACTAATTCAGCATCGAAAATTAAAACATGCTTTATCCCAAAAAGACTTAAAATTTGTTTGTAATGTTCCCAAGTGTGGAAAACGATATGAGAGACAGATTGATCTGGAAACTCACAATAAAAATACACATATTCGTGGAAAAGGTCAATTGGAATGCCCGAAAAATTGTGGGAAAAAATTCTGGACAAGATCTGCGTTAACTGCTCATCTAAAAAGCAAAGAACATGTTGCTGCCCCGACTGATGAGAAAAGCCATGTTTGTGACGAATGTGGGAAAAGATTCAAGAGAAAACAGGAACTGCAAATTCATCAATTATTTCATGCTGGACCGGAAGCTTGGAAGTTTGAATGTGAAATCTGTAAAAAGAAGGTGTTGAATGAACATATGAGGGTGCATACAAAGGAGAAACCGTTTGTTTGCCAGATTTGCGGAGTCGCTTATGCTTATCGAAACAAGTTCGTCAGACATATGAGGAACAAGCATAATTACAATTAGAATAATATTTTTCACAGGGAAATCATTCCTAAACCATCAAACAAACCAACAACACCTTAAAAAACTAATTGAACTCTTCAAAGTTATAAGTCTGAATTCTTCTAAAGAAACCGACTGGTATATTAATTATGTTTCAAATTTTAAAATATTGAATAAAATAAACATTATCATTACATATTTTCACTTATTTTTATGTCATTTTTCATATTTCCAGTTTCATTGAATTTCATTAAACTAAACTTGTGATAGTCTTTCAAATAATTTTGATTGGATATTAAATATTTTTCTGAGAAACGCATGAAAGAAATTTTAACAATAAATTCATATAACTACTAACGACGCAGCACAGGTTAAACTTGGTACACGTGCATAATAGGTACAAATGCAGACAGTACGCTATGCACGCAGTGTATAGTCACAGTATAGTGTATTTACAGACAGGCAGAAATGAAAAAAAAGCATTTTCGCTGTGCGTTCGCGTTCCTCCCCCTCCTTTCTTTGCTGAGTGCTGAGCTCTGAGCTGATGCTGCTTCCGCTTGCGCTTCTCAAAACAGAACTCAGCTGCTGGTTGACGTGTTCACGATTTTTGTTTTGTTTTCTTGTGTTTTCTCCTACTTGCAGTTAATTATTACAAAAAACTGAGTAATCAAAATATTAATTAATATTTTCAGTCAAAGCTCTAGATAGATTAGATCCAAGTTAAAATTGAAAGATGAGCTATTATCAAAATACTACAAGAGACAGACATAAAAGCAGTGGGACGATGTCCGGAAAGGCGTCTGAAGAATCATTGTGCATTTTCTGCTTTAAAAATGACAGAACAAGTAAAGGTCCTTCTAGAAAAACTGGAGGAAGTGGAAGTGGGAGGAACAGGAGTGAAAATGAAGAGAACATTGTGGTTGTACGCAGGTTTTTTACGATGGTGCAGAGATATTTTGAAGAGAAAACTGGGTCAGAAGATTCTAGGGGAAGGAGGGAAAGGTCGAAGTTGATTGAATATCTGCCAGTACCAAATGATTTGGAGGTGGCATGCTGTGCGGATTGTTTTGAAGTTGTCAGCTCTTACTGTGATGTTTACCATGAAATGAAGGTGCTGGAGTTGGAATTGGATAAAAAGTTGGAGAAATTGAAGAAGATTATGAGTTGTGCTGATGATGACGGTGGTCGAGTTGGAATGCGGAAATCAGGTGCCAAGAAAAGCGGAGGCAAATTGGGAAAATCAATGGAATTTAGACAACTCTTCCAAAAATATTGTGAGCATTTCTATAAGTTTAATTGCTGATTGCTGTATTTAATCTGTATAACTAATAATAAATAAATATAAAATATGTGTTACCTTTATTAATTTTCAGGCGAACTTGGCAGCTTGGACTTGTTCCCAAAAATTAAGTTGGAGCGACAGGAAGGCCATAAAAGGAATTCGAATTCAGGCATGGAACGAACTGAGTTTCAGGATTGTGCTATCTTATTACCTTCAGTGGCCGCAGAGACACCTACTAAAAGAATCAAGTTTTCTCCTCCGGCGTCCCCCATTCATAACGATAATTATGATGATGAGTGGATGGCAAGCCCTGAATTTGATGTCAAAGTTCACCATCTCTGTGAACAAATCGACGATTCTGTGGATTCGGATTGGGCTGCTGAGAACTTGAGTAATCATTCTGGGGGAAATACTATTGAGGACGGCAATTTTGTTGTTGACGTTACTGGAGTTTCTTCGGCACCTATAAACATGTTAGTACTGAACGCTTGAATGATTTATCAAACGATTTAATTTAAATTTATTTTTAAACTAACTTTATAATATATTAAAACTATTTCTATTTATTTCAAACAGATAGAAATAGTTTTAATATATTTACCTACTTTATAATTATTTCGTACAGTTATTAAAACCTATTATTTATTTTCAGAGAAGAAAACTTTCACTTCTTTGAGATGCACAATAATATTGAAGATGGAGACTATGAGTGCCGCAAATGCCCCACCAAACCTACATTTGTTTCCGCTGATAAGCTTCAGGTTCATCAAAACTATTTACACACCAACGGATACGTTACATTAACAAAATCGGATAACACAGAGGTACTACGTTTAAATGAAACGGACTTGATACTCATCGGAGTTGATGCATCTATAAGGCGTTGCAGCGAAAACTTTCCAGATTGTACGCAGCAATTCATTCTGGAGAAAGAGCTTCAAACTCACCAAAAGTACCATGAAGAGATGACATGTGACGCTTGTGGACTCACTCTAAATTTTGCCGTTGACATGGCACATCATGAGCTGGATCACTTGAAAAATGTAGACTTTGTGGAGGACGGAATAATAACTTGTAGAAAATGTGAAGGATATACCACATCATTGGAATCCCAGTTTATCAATCATTACTTGAAGCAACACCTGGATAAGCCCATCGTTCAAGCAACCTGTCCAATTTGTCAGCAGAAATTCAAATATGTTGAGAAGGTTCCATTTCTTCATTATCTGAATTTCCATGACTTGAATAGATTAGAAGATCCTTCATCATCAAGAACACAGTGTGGTCATCAAGGTTGCTCCGCCTACTTTCTCACAGACGATCAGCTACAAGTCCACTGGAAGAGTGCTCACAATGAACTGTCGAAATATGATGTACCAGGATTATTGGAGGAACGGAAGTTGAATAGACGAGAAAAGAACTTGCACTCTTCCAGGAAACATCGGATGAATAAACCCGAAGAATTTAACCACAAATGTGAATACTGCACCAAGAAATTCAAAACTGAACGTAGTCGTAACATTCATGTTTGGAGCTTTCACGCTGACTTTAAATTGGGGAAGCCCTCTGGAGAACTACAACTGACTGAGGATGGCTTAACAATCGATGACTTGTTTGCTGAAGAGGATTGTGCTTGTGATATTTGCGGAAAGGCGATGACCAATCAAAACCAACTGTATATTCACAGAAAGCATCATGGACAATTCAAATGTAAATTTTGTGATGTGGTCAAGTACCTTGCTCCAGAATTGGCAATTCATGAAACGGTTCATAACAAGAACTTTGTAAGCGATAACGGAAATACGTCTGCTGCTGCGACTGAAGGGTTTACCTGTCCGAGATGCTCTTTTAAGGCAAAAAATCGCTTGGATTATATTGACCACCATTTGGAAGCCCATTTAGGGTTATCTGCAGATAGGAAGAAGTGTCCAATTTGTAGGAAATCAGTTCCTCGTCTTGTCAAATGTAAAGCTGAAGGGCAGAAGAACTGGATGGTTTGCCATTTCATGGAAAATCATGATATGACCGGAATAGATGCTGACAAAATGCGAAAATGTACCAATTGTTCAGCCTACTTTCGAGGTCCCATTCAAATGATTAATCATATGAAAGAAATCCACGGAGAAAAGAACCCCAATAAATGTTTAGACTGTGGCCTTACTTTTACTCAATCGGGTAATTTAAGACTGCACCGAGCTGGAATACATAATGTGGATCCGTCAACTTTTCAATTTCCCTGCAACCTTCCAGAATGCGGGAGCAGTTTTGAAAGACAAATTGAATTGGATTACCATCAGGCATGGGCTCATAATGAAAAGGATTTAGGGATTAAGTCTTGTCCAGAATGTGGGAGAACTTTCACTGGGACACCTGCACTTGCAAGTCATATGCGTGTTCACCAGAAGAAGAAAAATGGAATGGAATGTATTTGTCCGTTTTGTTCCAAAAAATTTCGCGACAATGACAGACTGAGCCGTCATATAAGGACTCATACATTGGAGAAGCCGTTTATATGTCAGTTATGTGGACAAGAGTTTCAAGAACCATACATGCTAAAGAATCATGTGAAGAAAAACCATAAACAATCATCGTGTGTCGTACGAAAAAGATTGGTGGTCAATAATGACGAGGTGGCGAGAAAGAAGATGAAACTGCAACTGGCGTCACAGGCATCATCGTTTAATGAGGATGTTGACCACGGTCAGTGGACATCTGGTGGTGGTGGGGATGGTGTTCCAGTAGTTCCAGGAAGTAATAGGAAGAAACGAAAGCGTCCATTGTCTAAGAACTCGTAAGAACCAAAATTATTATATAGTAATTTGGCTTAAATTACATTGGAGTACACATTTAGTGAACTAAATACTTTTATTTTGTATTTTTTCAGAGAAAAGTGTAAGTACTGTCGCAAGCAATTCAGGAAAAAAGGACAATTACGAACGCACATTTGGAGTCGTCACGCAGATCAAATAGTGGGAAAACCATCTGGACAAATACAATTAACCGAAGATGGCATGACTATTGATGAATTTATTCAAGAAAACGACTGCATTTGCGACATTTGTGAAAAGCCGATGCCTAGTGAAAGACAACTGGAATGTCATAAACTACATCACGGCGAGTTCCAATGTAATTTTTGCGAATTTGCTACAACACTTGCTACAGAATTGGCTTTTCATGAAACGATTCATTATGTTCCTCCAAAGAAGAAACGAATCAATGCAGCTACTCTTGATGGTAATGTTAACTGTGCAAGATGCTCATTTACAACTGCAACAAAAAATGAATTGGATTATATCGATCATCATCTGGAAGCACATCAAGGTTTGCCCTCTGACAGGAAAAAATGTCCAATTTGTAGCAAACCGTTTCCAATACTTCCTAAAATCGGGAATTCTCAGAAAAACTGGATGGTGATGCATTACATGGATCATCATGATCAAACAGAATTGGATCCTGAAAGTACTCCAAAATGTGACAAGTGTCCAGCCTACTTCCGAACCCGAGTTCAACTCCATAATCATTCGAGGGACGTTCACGGAGACAAGTCAATTCACACATGTTGGGACTGTGGCCTATTTGTCGATAAAATACGTAAATTGAGAGTACACCGTATAGGCGTTCATAATGTTGATGTGTCAACATTTCAATATTTTTGTACTTTTCCGGATTGTGGGCGTAGTTTTGAAAGACAGATTGAATTGGATTATCATGAAAGCTTGGCTCATCTTGAAAAGGATATGGGAATTCAGATTTGTCCCGAATGCGGGAAGAAATTGACTGGAACGTCACCTTTTCTCAGTCATTTGAAATTTCATGAGAGAGAGGCGGAGCGGGCTGCTGCTGAAGAATTGATGAAGAACGAGACCCATATTTGCGAACATTGTGGAAAAAAGTATGGAACGGTTAAGCAACTAAAGGAACATGTTAAAATACACGTAGGGAGGTATACTTGTCAGGTTTGTTTCAAAACTTGTCCTACAAATTATAAGTTAGTTCGGCATATGAGGGTACATACCAAGGAGAAGCCTTTTGAATGCGAATTTTGTGGAACAGCGTTTTCGGATAAAGGTACGTTGGGCAAACATATTAAGGTTCTACATAAAGATAAAGTTAATAATAGTCCAAACTAATTTATTTTCTCATGTTTTAAATATTTAAAAACTTGTTTTTCAATTTATCAATAATTAATTTGTAAATGTATATTTGATTTTGTTAACTTAAATGTTACTAAAATGTGTAATAAATGTTTTAAAAAATGAAATACGAACTAATTTGACTTAATAAAAATAGTAAACGTTAATGTTGATACTGATTAACTTCTTGTTTCATCTTTATCTCTTCAAAAATGTTTTGTACTGGGCAGTTGAACTTGTTTCATTTCCATCACCTGAACTTTGGTGTCACCATTGTATAGAAAAACCTCCTCTTCATCTACTTCGTCGCCGTCATCCATGCCAAAATATTCAGAATCAAATGTTTCCGTGGCAGCTTCTCCTGAAGACTGGTTGGTTACTCCCAAAGAAAAACTTGAAATCACCTTAGGCGTAACGCCATCATCAGCATTGGACGATGAATAATCGTAATCTTCAGCATTTACCATTTCAATACTTATCGATCCCGTAATTACAGTAAATTCTTGTATGACGAATCCAGTCAGGTTTGGAAGAAAGTTGAGCTTCACAACGGAAACATTTATGATATTGTTTTTCAGCCGCAATTTCTTTTGACTTGCAATGCCAAGTTTGCTTGTGTCTATTTAAGCCCATTATGTTTCCACAAACTGCTGGACATAAATTGCACTTATATTTTAATCTATCTGGTCTTGTGGTGATGCTGTTTGATGAGATATTGTTGTTTCGAGGTGGAACATTCTTTAGTGTAGGTTTGGCGGAGGTGGGCACTGTCTTGTTTGGGGTGAAATTACTTGAACGGGACGAAGTCGTAGTGGTACATTCAGGAACAGGATCAGATTTATTCAGGCTCGTCAATTTCACTTTTGGAGTTGAGCCATCAAGATATTTACTGCCTAAATACAGAAAAACTAATTAAAATATTAAATTTAAATCTATATTTGTGAATTAGGCAGGCTGATGAATAAAGCATTAAACTAATATCATATTGAATTTTTACCTTTCTTCCTGGTTTGCATCCTCAAATTGTCGATAAGATCCACCATGTGATTCGGAGTACTATATTCTTTGGCCAGATCCTTTTTTAAGCAGTACATTAGACATTAGATATTGTTCCTTCAATTCCGAGTTTTTCATCGCCTTCAAAACTTGGTCCAATGATTGGTTCACTTTCATCTGTAAAATTTCCAATTCTGAATGAAAATCCGAAAGGGTTGTCGCCAATTTTGTACATGCTTCACATAACAACACTTCCAAATACATATTTCTGAGATGGCCGTCATCCGGAGAGTTATTAGTTGTTATCAGTACTTCATCTGAATCGATTTCCAGTAATTTTTGGATTCTCATAAAGCTGAAAATCCTTGGATATTGTTGTTGATCCAAAAATGTTCGAAGGCAATGTCCCTTGATATTACTGATGGGACTGAATGTTCCCGAACTGAGAGGAGAACCGTCTTGTAACGTTAAACAGAGAAAACACCTTTTTATCGTGTTCACCAAAAAACTATCCATTTTATCTCCGGAGGATTGACCCCCTCCTCCTCTTCCTGGAATTGGAGACATTTTGTTCGTTTTTGCCACAGATTACAGAGTCACGGTGAGAAGTGAGCAATAACAGAAATAAAGTGAATTGCTGGATCCTTTAAGTTTTAAGATACCTAAATAATTTTACCAGCATTTAATTTAATAGTTGTTTAGATGACAATTATAAATATTTTGTAGCAGATGACAGAGATGGAAAATGAGTTGGTAGCAAAATGAAAATATTCCCAGCTGAATACCAACATGAGCAATGTTGTTGTGGCCTGTAGCCTGTGGCAATCCAATGCAAGCAAACTGCAAATGCAGAGGTTGCCATGGAGATGCTAAGGGGTCATCCACAAAGAAAAATAACACAAAAATCAAGCTAAATGATAAATTAAGACTAGTCGATAATCTGAATAACTTTTATGCATTGAATTACCAGCATTAAATAATTGGGGTTAATTTTAAATGCTATTATTTTGAGTAATGTGAATTATATGATCATTTTTAATCTTGTTTGTCTGTTTGCATTTAGTTTGACTTTTGTTTGAATGCCGCAATGCCCGCAATCAAAATTTTACATATTATGCATACACAAAACTATTTAAGCGAATTTTGAATTTGAGTTTTAATAAACAACTTTACTCCAAAAGTTTCGAATAATTATACAAAAAATATAACATCCAAATATTAATTTTAATTGATTGAATTCCATATAAAACTAAACACTATATTTACTTTAATACAAGCTCTCATGGGATTTCATCTTTAGTTACTATCTATCGTGGCTTAAATACTATTTTGAACTTGGCAACTGAACTTGTTTCATTTCCATAACTTCAATTTTCGTGTCAGCAGAGTATAGAAAAACCTCCTCTTCATCGACTTCGTCGCCTTGGCCGAAATATTCAGAATTAAATGTTTCCGTCGCAGCTCCACCTGAAGACGACGGATAATGGTTTGTCATTGCTCTTTCAGGACAACTTTCTCCCTGATGTCGACGTAAAAACCTGGAACTGAGAAATGTTTCCCCACAATCATTACAACTGAAATTACTAGATGATACTTCCCCAACTGCTGAGCCCTGTGAAGACGCTGGGGCAGTTGCTGCTAAGGAAAAGCTCGAGATCACTACAGGCGTAACGGCATCGGAATTTGAGGGATAGCAGAAGCCTCCAACATTTTCGGGAGTGTTGGTGTTTGCACGTAGTGTCAGTTCTGACGATTCGGTCGTCTTTGACGCTACCAATACAGAAGGAGGAGTACTTGCAGCAGGCATGTCATGTCTTCGATTACAGTGCCTCTTTAAGCCACTTGTACTCCCAAAAGCCATTCCGCAATATTTACATTTGTAGAGGGCTGGAGTCATAATATTTGCAGTTTTGTTAGGACCTGTGATTGTCTGGTGCTTTGAATAAACAATACATTGTTCCAGTGGTTGGTGTGGATTGTTATTGTTGGTTTGGCTGGGGATAGGAATCATGGTAATATGAGCAGGGGAGGAGATGGGGATAGTTATAGATGCAGATTTATTGACGTCTTGACGCATATTTGTAGGTTCCGCCCTGTTTCCATTCACTGCTGGCGATGATATTTTAATCCTTACATTGTGTTTTCTCCAGTAATGATCCTTCAAACTACACAGACTAGTGAACGGTATCCAACACAAATTACATTTGTATCGACCAGGCTTCAACAATGAATTTGAATTAATTTCATTATGAAACCGAAGGCTGTGAGGTGATGGTAACTCTTGCCAGTGATTTTTGTTTTCATGATTTACAATGGGAATATCACTTGTTGTAGGAGTACGAGTGACCACAGCAGTGGTGTTTGAAATATTGGGCGAAAGTGTCGCCGTTGTACAACTGGTGGCGTCGTTGGCGGTAGTGGGGGCTAGATTGGATTTGGGGTTCCGAAGAGAATTTTTATCGGTGGTTTCCTGGCTGCTGCTTCTGCTGGTGTCACAGGAGTTGGTGGTCTGGATTTGATGGGAGTAGGGGCTGATATATACTGACATGTTGCAGGTTCTTGACTTTAACATTGATACTAACTTGGGGCCTGAAAAAAATCAAATGCAATCGATTTTAATGACATTAATGGAATTTATTGCTTTTAAATTAACTACTTCATGAAATTAAAAATCAAATATAAATTTGGCTGTAATTAAAATTTTAAAAATTACATGAAAGTCGTGTATGACGAATCCAGTCAGGTTTGGAGGAAAATTTGGCTCCACAGCGGTAGCATTTATGACAACGTTTTTCCACTGACATTTCTCCATTGTCGAGCAAAGGTGTCTTCGTTGTCGCTGATCTGTGGAGAATGGTGTCTGGGGGGTTGGTGGTCTGGATTTGTTGGGAATATGGAGCGATATGCGTTGATGTGTTGGAATTTCTTGATTTTAACATTGATACCAGCTTGGGGCCTGAAATGTATAAATGAAATATATTTTAATTACATTAACTCATTAATTGTTAAATTACCGAGCTTCCCAAAATTAAAAATCGATCGTGGATTTATTATAATAAAAATAAAATAATTACAGTAAAGTCGGGTATGACGAATCCAGTCAGGTTTAGAGGACAGTTGAGCTCCACAACGAAAGCATTTATGATACTGCTTTACCACCGTCACTTCTTGTGATCCTTTATGTCGTCTTAGTTTATGAATGCTTAAACCCATTTTACTTCCACAAACTGCTGGGCATAAAGTGCACTTAAATTTCAATCCATCTGGTTTCGTCCTGTTGTTTGATTGGATGAGATCTTGAGTTTGCAGAAGAGCGTTCTCTGGTACAGGTTCGGGGGAAGAGCGTGGACCTGATGATAAAGAGAAGGTCGCCTTACTTAAGGTTGAACTTGAACTAGTGACTTCAATAGTAGTAGGTCTTGAAGTCGCAGTGCCTTCTTCTGAAGGAACTGGATCGGGACTTCTCCATCTTGTCAAGCAGACTCGTGGCATTGAACCGTCAAGATATTTGCAACCTAAATTACAAAATTAAGTAATTAAAATTATTTAAAACAACATAGTTAAATTGAACAATAGAATAGTCAATATTTTACTATTTAATATTTTTTACCTTTATTCGTCGTCTTTCTTCTCAAAGTCTCGACAGCGTCCACAAGGTGCGAAGTGAAAAAGTCTTTAATCATTTCATTTTTTAGGAACTGCATTCGAGAGGGTTCCTCCAACTCCGAAGTTTTTATCACCTCCAAAACCTGTTGTAGTGATTGGTTCAATTTCATCTGTAAAAGCTCTAATTCTGAATACAGCTCCGAAAGACTTCCTGCCAATTTTGTACATTCCTCACATAACAGCACTCCCAAATCCTCATTTTTGATGCCCCATTCAGGATAGTCTGGACACTTTGCTATCAATACTTCCTCGGACTTTATTTTTAGTAATTTCTGGATTCGCCTCAAGTTAAACCTCTTCGGATACTGTTGATTCAAAAATGTTCGAAGGGAATGTCCCTCCATGTTGAGGATGGTGCTGAGGGTACCCGAACTTGGGGGAGGACTGTCTTTTAGACACAAAAAACATCTTTTCTTCGTGTTCACCAAAATATTTGCATGAGAGTGGATACTTCCTCCTCCTCCGGTTCCTCCTCTTGGAACTGGAGGCATTTCGATCGTTGACAGTTTTTGCCACACTGAACAATTACAGAACTAGTATATTATCGTATTAGTTAATTTCTAAGATAATTAATTATTAATCATACCAAATAAAAATATTTAGATGAAAACTTGAAAATAATATTGTCTTCAGTCATCTCCCTTGCATGCAGGATATGTTGATATGTATGAAGAGAAGAGATTACGGAAATAAAACAACATTCCCAGCTGAGCACATGCTCGAGTAAAGGAAGGCAGACAGTGCCAACGCCAAAATGCCAATAGAGATGATAATGGATCATTCCCAAAACATGTAACAAACAGTAAGCATTTAGTAGGAGAATTGAAAAAACCAGTTTGAAACTTAAAATTTCTAATCTAATCTAAAGTTTGAAGAATATTTTAAGCAGTATTTCAGCATTAAGTATGAAGGGGTGGGTTTTACATGCTAATGTTATGAATGACGTGTGTGATGAACATTTCCAAACCTTTCTGGCTTGCCTTTTGGTGGCTTTGCTTGGATTCATTTATACGCTGCATACGCTATGCTTTGGCATTTCGTTTCGCTATTGCTGCTGAGTGCATAATAATAGTGCATGGCTGATTGACGGTATGAATATGAATGACAAATGAGAAGAATCTTATTGCACTGAAAAACGAAAAAGAGCTCATATAAATACACGACGAGACATGCAGTTTGTGAAAGTAAGCAGGCCAGAAGAATGGAGGGTTTATGCTACTAACTACTAACTAACAATACTACTAACAATTCATAATAATAACGATGAATGACGATATGTTATTTCTAAACACAAAAAAAACAATACTAAGGTAAAAATAGAAGTGAAAATTGTGCCAGAAATTAAATTGTACAAAACTAACAATATAATACGTTTGACTTTATGCCAAGACCAATGAGTAACTCCATGAGTTATAGGAAATAATTTGAACCTTAGATGACGAATTTGTAAGTAGTAGTGCTTATGATATACCTAATTCAAAATAAAATGGAGGTTTTCAATTCAAACCTTCAAAAAGTTTGCCACATTTCAAAGTAAGAGCAGTTAAAGTTGAAACTTACCATATTTAGGGACACGATTTATTTGGACAGTTGTCAACAGAATTTTCTGAAAATTGGCGTGGACGTTGCCAAGACAAATGTCTTGGTGGACGTTGTTTCAGTTTTTCGATTTTCACTCTTGTTTGCAGGTAACAAGAAATGATAATACAAGTGATGCTATATTGCATTTCAATTTAGACCGTCATGATGCATCCGCTACATTAGTCACCGTTACTACCAATCCGAAGTAAAAATCGAAAAACTGACAAAACATCCACCTAGACATTTGCTTCGTCAACGTCCATGCCAATTTTCAGAAAATTATGTTGAAAACTGTCCAAATAAATCATGTCCCTAAATATGGTAAGTGTCAACTTTAACTGCCCTTACTGTGAAACGTTACAAACTTTTTGAAGTTTTAAACTGAAAACCTCCATTTTATTTTTAATTAGGTATATGATAAGCACTACTACTTACCGATTCGTCATCCAAGGTTCAAGTTGTTTCCTATAACTCATGGAGTTACTCCAATACAAACATATTTAAACCGATTAAATTTAGTCTGGTTTGATATATTCAAAAAAAATTCAAAACAGTATTTACAGAGAATTTAGTAAGTTCGAATAACAACGAACAAAATGCAATACAATTAAAAACTATATACAAAAAGAAAACTACATAGACGTCTATTAACTTCATTGCTGGAAAACTCTGATTTTCTATGACGTCATAGGTTTTTTCGTTAATATCTTCTGAAGTCTCTTGTGCCAATCTAACCATATTCCAAGATTTCTTAAAACCAATCTTAGCAATCAATTTCAAAAAGTGATACAATCGAAGCTTTTTATAGTAATAACGTTTGTACAAAAGGTAAAGTCCATTCGAATCCATTATTCCCATTTTCATTTTGAACAGCTCAGAATAAAAGCTATGCTCATGGAATACCCATAATAAAGGGTATGCTAGGAACGGACTTTTATTTCTACTAAACTGTCCAAATTTTCGACCACTTATAATTTTAAGCAATGGTAAAATCAGACGTAAGCTAACCGAATCATAGATTCCATGCTTAGAGTATAGAAAGGTTGTACGTTTCGAAGAATCACAATAAAAGGTTTTATTATAATATCGCGTCATTTCCAATTTGTTATCAATGTCTTCGTACATATCGCAAATTAAGTTACTACTTGCTAATGAAAAGTTGCGCACAACGTCTGCCAAAGCTGTCCAAACAGAAATGTGCCTCAATCTTTCAATAAACTGTTTTTTAAGGCAACTTATAGTTTTAGTTCTGTTTTGATGACGTAGAAAAATATAGTTTTGAAGCAATGGATAAAACAATAAGCCTTCTGCCAAAATAGTTCCAGTCTCAATGTTCCTGTTAGAATTTGTTTCACACAAATCTTCAGTATGCTTTGGCAAATTTTCAAATTCTGAAATCACAGTTAAATGTAAATACATTTCCGATGCGTATAAATTTCTTATAACCATCATTGAAAATATCCATACCAACAAAAGCATAATAGCTTGTCGGTTTCTCAACCCGCTTATATTGATCCCCTTTTCCAATATTTCGGAATAAACCCAAAACAACCAAAATCCCAAAGATTTAGTTTTACATGATGCAAGGCACTTTAGGGACACGGCCAATAACATGCTTGTGCATATGAGTAAAACCCAAATATGATAATTGAATGGACTTAAGAGAGACACAATATTCAACTTCAGTTTTGGCTTATCTTCCTCTCTACCTAAAACAGTAGCAAAATTAATACCATCGTAATCAATTCCAAATGGAATAAAAAGCTTGTAATATGGTAGTCGAATGTCTATATAAAGGGAGTTGATATCAAATAATCCGTAGGCAATTTCGTTAGCACAAAAATATGTGGTACAATTTAACGTCTCAAGGATTTTGAACTTCAAGCAACTACTGAAGGAAACTGGCATTGTAACTATTGCCAATTTATGACGACCGTAGCAGTTTTGATGAAGTTTGTCGATTAAGTTCTGATCCCGCTGTACTCCAAAGTTGTTCAATTTATTTACTGACCAGAGTCGCTGCCATGTTTGTTTAGACAAACTTTGAAAATTGTTTATTACATTCAATGTGACCGTTCCTTGCAACATTGTATAGCCTTGATATGGTGGAGGTCCCTCAACATCTGGTTTTTTACAAGTGTGACAACTTTGATATAGCTTTATGTTTGTTGTAGGTTTGTCACGTATAACCAAGATTACATTTGCAGATTTTAGCGATTCTGGCAATGTGAGATGGAAATGGTATTGTTTGTTGCGCATCAAATCTTGAAGAACTCCATGATATCTAAATATCAGTAAATATTGTGGAATTGAAGTTGCAACTTTTGTAGTGAACAAATTATATGATTTATTTTGAAATGAACAGGACAAATTTGAGAAAATATGATTGGTTATGTCAATAGATTTTGTGTTGGAATCAATCGAAGGAAGATAATGCACTGTATCTTCAAAAGGAACAACATTTAAATGACAGTAATTATTAAATCGTTGTTTGGAAAACAATTCGATAAATTTTGTGTTAAACTTTTCATTATTTCTGGGGCAGTAAGAACTGTTGTCCATCGTATCGGAAGTTACAAGTAACGGTGTGAATGGTACTTGAAAACAGTTGTGGTAGCTCTGATAGTTTCCATCGGGCTTGTACAAAAGAGCATTCACAGTTTCAAAAACAACTGTACAATTACTAATCAAAATAGACAAATCTGTAAAAACGGTGTCTAATGGACAGTTTTGTGGGGATAAGGGGACGAGTTTGTGGCTGGCAAACTGGAAACAAAATATAAAAATTTGGATGAATTCTTTTAAAATTTTAGGTGTAGGACTATCCATGACAGCTTTTATCCTAATACATTGGAGTGCTTTAGTATATTGCCAAATAAGCTTTACATCTTGAGAATACCCGATGGCATGTATTTGTACCTATCATGCGTGTACTTGTTAAATATACATAATGGCTTGTGCCAGAAACTTTACAAGTTTTGAGTGCTTGCATCATCGTTTTATGTTGTTACATAAATTTGTGTAAATACGCTCAATTGCAGAAACAGGTTTTTCAAACGATATGTAATAAAGTAAATAATGTTTTAAAGCTTAAATAAATAAAAACATAAGAGGCATGCCGAAGAAATGTCAGAAACACATAATGTAAATAGCATAGCATGCTGTGTAAATTGATTAGTACTAATGTTTCAGTCTATAGTTTAAAGTAAACGTTGCTTAATATTTGAAAACAATTTGTTTGTTTTATTGACTTAGTCACTGGAGTTGAAAATAATTTTGGAGCTTGGATAACATACTGCAAACATAATAACTTATTGTTTACACAATGCCATGCCATTTTAGCAATATGAGAAAGGTTATTAAAATGTCTTACCTTTACCTATGTTTCACATGCACCATGCAACTGGTAAAGAAGTCATTTAAGTACATAATTAATGCAAAAAATATAGACGAAAATGCAATAGGTGACTGTAGACTTAAGCGTGATTTTGATTCATCGTCAGTAATTTGATAACAAGAATATGTGTATCCTTTATAGCGCCTCTCTAAACAGTTACAATTGCTAAAGAAGAATATGACGTAACAATTAATATGAAAAAAAGGCTACAATAAAATGTATCTTTATTTGACTCACTATAATGGTCAAATTCCACAAATTTGAAACGCATTGTTGACATGAAATCTTGCAACTTCAAATAACAAAGAACATAAGGAAACAATACTTACGAGCATTGTTTTTACGCTGTACACCGAGTTGAGCTTTGAAATTCATGTCAATTTATAGCTTAGAATGTGTCAAATACAACGGTAATAATGTTTACTTCGAACGCCTTCGACAACGTGGTCAAAAGTTAGGTCAAATGTTCGTCTCCGGAAATGTTCGTTCGTTCGTATTTTTTTTTGAATAACATCTAGTTGGTTACTAGTTTGTACCGCCCATATATCAACATCATAATCAACTACGGAGTGCAAATGAAAAGATATCTAATTTTGTTTGATAGCTTCTGTAAAACATATTCATAATGTAACTTAAAACTTAATGTTGAGTCAAGGA
>JAQFYG010000129.1:0-47870 GCA_034694325.1 Entomobrya corticalis
TAATAATCATAATCATGGTTGTTTGTCCAACTATACACCATACTACAGCCAGTGCAGTATGTTCAGTTTTCTTTTCCGCGATATTAACAAGAGCGTAAGCGTAAAACAAGAAAGTAAAAGTTACAATCAAGTAAAAAAAGATTGGAGATGAAGCAGGATACATACATAACATACAGGAAACAGAGATTGTCTTGATTGTTACTCTATTTTGGTGTCTGACCTTTACATATATAACGGTTTCCACAAATTCTAATGTGGGGTATAGGTAAGCATGCAAAGAAGTCAAAAGTCATTGTACAGGGTTAATGGTCTCATACTGCTGGTTCAGGACTAAAAGTATACTCAAGATTTTAAGCTCGGCACAAATTTTCCATACTCTAGATTCTATTACTAGTACTAGCTGAAGGTTGTACTATAAATTTTTTGTGGAAGCAAAAAAAAGAAGAAATTCAGCGATTTCTACGCCATCACCGTTGGAAATGGTCAATAATTACGATGAGCTAAAATAACAGTGAAAAGATTCCAAGCTTGCATGTTGTAGCAATGGTGAATGAATTTTTGTCAATACTATAAGTTTTAAATAGACAATTACTTGAGATAGTTCCATTTTCATTGCTTAGCACATAATCTCCTTTCTCAAAGATGTCAAAAATGTCAAGACCATGAAAAACAGTAATAGGATTCAAGAAATTGTCAAATGCAATGGTGGTACTAATGGTAGTGGGGTATACAGCATTAACTGGCACAGAGATCACTGTGCTGTGAGTGTAACTTGTGCAAAATTTACCTGAAAAGGAGTAGACAAGAGTTAGTTGGAAAATGAGTTTTATTTATATCGATGAATTTTTCTTTGAATCCAAAGACTTTGCAGGGATCTAGAGAAACAGTAACTCAAAAAAGCACAAATAATAAAAGTGACAATATTAGCTTTTCCATCATATTATCATCTACCTCTATCCCTTTCTATTGCTGTTTGAATTTTTGCAATCTCACCAAAAAAGAAACTATAAAAAGTTAAGTAAGTAGAAACGAGGCAATTTATATAGTCTACTAGCGCTTTGTTGCTATTTGCTAAAGTATGAAATTGGTAGTGTATGTACATTCACAAAATGAAAACACAACGGTTGACGTCTTCCTTGTGCCATGTTTCTTTGTAAACCGGTGTTTTAGCAAAGATAACAAACTTTGTCATGTAGTTTATTTCATAATAATATTTATATACACACAAGGAGCCTAGTAACTTAGATACTATATATTGGATCTACAAACTTTTTCCTTAAATTTGATCCTTGGAAGAAGCCCATTTTAGTAGAATCATCATGGATTTGGCTTTCACTTCTTCGGATACATTATTTACGGAGAATATTTGTCGTGCCAGATGTCGACAAGCAAATCAAACGCTTATTCTGTCTCCCCCTCTTCTCTTTTTACTTACGTCTCATGTAAAGTGAGCTAAAGTAAATCGAACAAAGTTCCTAGTACAAGCGTATGGCCAGTACTTTATCCTTATTTTCGTCCAAAGACCTTATTTCCACTGTTAATTGTACTTGCAAGTTTTGAAGGGTGAACTCAGAATTAATTTTTGAACAACAGCGAAGAAAAGGGAAGCCAAACTAAAAAAAGCATGACGACCACTGACGAAACTTGAAAATGTTCCTCTCAAGTGCAAAACCAAGACAAAACAAAAGCTAAAATAAACGAATTGCAAAAGTTGCTTTTTAAAAACGGAGTTGACTCAATCCCCATACGCGTTTATTCAATCAACTTTTCATCTGACGCGACATCATATAAACCACAACTACACCGTATGGCGACGATGATGATGCAGGAGAATGAATCTTTCTCCTTTTGCCAAAACATGAAAAAAATGTTTTGAGAAGCTCACATTAGCTTTGATGTCAAAGCCATGCAGAAGTATAAAAAAATATTATACTACAGTAGACTTTGTAACACTTTACAACTTGAAAATGCATTTAAGACATACAAATATATGCATTTATATGTACTGGTCTATTATACTGAATAAATATACAACTTTCATTTCATTTTTGGAGGGATTTATTAATTAATGATAAAAGGTTTTAAAAACAATGCGGACACCAAAGTGGGTCGTATTGCGAAGGCGAAATGGGGATCAAATTAGCTGTCAGGTCACTGGTGATTTTAAAATCGGAGTAGTCTTTCCGCGAGATTAGAGCTTCACAGAGTGAATGATAAATCCCACGTTCTATTTTATTTTTGGTTTTGGTGACGGCTAAATTAACTATTATCCTGAATTTTGCAAACACTAATCAACTACGAAGGTTATGTTTGATTTCAAGGAGCGATATTTCCCCCCTTAGACAAAAATTCTAACGGCACAATAAATCTATTAATTGCTTTATCTAATTTGCAAATTTCTAGAGATATAAAAGGCAGTTGAGATGTTTTCTAAAAATTGAACGTAAGTTGCACGCGCGAAATGTCAAAGAAAGTTTTCAAGTCGTTTAATGTCAATATTGCATTTTCCCAAACACTCTAAGAAATGATTCCAAGAATGTATAAACTTTTACTGCCGAAACCTTACTGCACTACCTAAGATGAATATAAGTTTATTTATTTGTGACATCTTATATTAACTCACCTTTTTACAGCTTAATTTCATATCCGGGAAACAGCAAAACCGCATTACTTTCAATTATTTTTGTTTCATTGGATGAAACCTTAGACGGATATTTTTCTGCTTTTATCATTTATGCTTTCATTTAGTGTTCCATCAACCATAGATAAAAGCCTCTTGAGTTTCATATTCATTTAGCATCAACCTCAGATGTTTTTCAGCGCTAAATTGGGTGGAAAGAGTTGATGTATTGGCAGTGGTACATACCAGAAAATTGAGTTATTATCTTTTTGCAGAACAGATTTTGAGTTTGACAAGAAAAGTCCCTCCCTTTCTTGTCAGTTGAACTGCTTGAGTTAAGCTCATTTAATGGATATAAGTTGAAAGCTAATATAGTTTATATATTATTGTATATTTAAGTCCTGCCAAGTTAGCTCAATGTTGTACTACTTATGCTTTTCAAATGATCAGAACGTGAAGCAGTCCAGTCATGAGCCAATTTTTCATTTGTTTATCTACGATGAATTATGAAGAGTGAGCAGCTCTTTCGGAGATATCATTGAATAAAATTGCCTTCTTATGACGTTTAGATTGCTTCGCGTATGCATTTCGCAAAAAAAAACTCTAGAATTACTATTTTTTCTTCTGGCTGACTTTCAATAATAGTATTGTTGTTATGACATCAAGTACAAATTTACTACTTGACTTACTGCATCGTTTTACCCTTTGCTCGTGCAGACAAACCTGAAGAGGAATATATAAGTGTGACTATTATTAACCACATATTTTCTATATTACAGATTATATCAGTACTTCAGTTCATGTAAGAAAAGAAAATGGTGGGCTAAAATTATATATTGTATGAATTTGGCAGTGAGCTGCTAAATACTGTGCCTCCCGTCGAGTGTAAAATTAGGTAGTAAGCCATTAAAATCGCACGCCTGAATATGACCGCAGAAAAGATGGTTGAACTTGACTTCAGCTGCCACTCGTATTTCACCAGTACGTAAATGAAGTTTTTTCATTGAAATCCCACTTTTTTCTTTCCATTCTCACTCATTCGTGGTATTTCCCTGGCATTCTTAAATGGAATAAATAAATAACCAAACTAGATAACCCTCTAGTCGTTCTTCTTTATCCAGAACAGAAATGAAAGGATGCAGACTTACCCACTCACTCAAGTTTAAAATGGGTTTATGTACAGTTTGCATCTCCCTTCTTCACTGGGTTTTGATTGATTAATGAAGAAGAAGAAGAGAAGAAAGAGTGAATGGCGCTTTTCAAACGAAGGACGGCTAGGAAAGAGCATTCCTTTTTTGCAAACCATTTTCAGAAAGATTTCACTGCAACAAACATGGTTACTGGCTTTACGTTCGTAGAATATATGTTTTTAAAACTATAGAACATTCAATGTTACTTCAACTATGTGAGTGGTTTTTAATGTGCATTTAGTATTTTTGTCATTATTACGAGGACGAGCATAAGAGGAAAAGATAACATTTACGAAATACAACTACTTTGTAGTGCACATAATGCTTGGAAACCTTTTTTCGTTTGCTCATCATCGTCATTTTCTTCAGCATGACAATGTCGTACTTGTAAAAATAAGTCCAAAGATTATTTTTGCGAGCGTATATATTAAAAGTACAAAAAACTATGCTTAAACGTAGCCCACCGCAGGGATTTCATGGCTGGATATTATGGACTTACTACATAGGCTTTATGGAGTAAATATATGAGCACTCTTCTTCCTTTCAATAGAGTCATGAACTTGATCATCAGTACATCATCATGAATGAGTTGTAAGAAGACTTACTACTGCCTTTTCACATTGACGCTAGAATAAGATGTCGTTTCATTTCCTTGCATCTTATATAAGTGCAATAGGTACATATTGTGCTTATTTGTGACAATTTAACATTGTCATATCATAAACTCATTCCGTATTCTGTCCTCAACTTGTAGTGTGTGCTTAACGGTTTTTAGCGCATTTCCACAAATAACATCTACACAGACACATTCATGTCTACTTGACGTTGCTTTTATGTCAAACAAGAAGTACTTCCAATTGAGTAAATTGCTCAAGTTGTAGTTGCCCAAAGAAAAGCCATATATATATTACCACAAAATAAAATTGTAATTGCAACGAAGGAAAATAAATGCTAAAATATACTTGAATATATTTACATCTAATCTGTGAACTACACAAAGATATTATTATTATTAAGTACATTTCAACTCTACCAATGAACTTGTTACAACGCGACATTCTAGCACTTTTGAATGGGCCAAGTTTAAATGTACAATAATTTTACATGAAATGACGAACCATATCATTTTGTGTCTGGTAGATTACTGTTGAAACTAGGGCAGATCCAGCTGTTTCAGTCAGTTTTGCTGGCTCAGTGTCAATCTAACTTGAACCAAACCAAGTCTTGATGAAATTTCAACACCATCAACAACAACAACAAACATAATTTTTGACAGACAAATTGCTGAGCAACGACAAAGTGAAAAGAATAATCGGATAACCTCCCTAGTCAATTCTATTACTACAAAGCATATTGTACCTCAGAAACATACATATTTCATATGTTTAGACATAATCAAAAATGTTCCTAGTCCCTACGTTAAATATGGAATTTCACCTTTTATAATGGACAACCATAAGTCTTTAGCATCGTATTTTAGCAATTCACTAGCTGAGTATAATATATCGTAAACGAAGCAACAAAATTTTGAACTTTTTTTCAAGATATATATTTTTTATCATTCTCATCACTATCAAAAGGAAAAGCCCGATTTGGAATGAGCCCAACTGTTTCAAAATTTATATTCATGAATTGTCGTTCACTCCTCCGTTCCATCTTTTTTCGGGGATGAGCAAACAAACAAAGCTCATGTTGGCGATTTATCCTTTCTGAACACTTATTGTATTTTTTATTCTCGTCTTGCATATTTAAAAACGTTCAGAAGTTCTTTGGCTTTGTGAAAACTTTAACTTTATTCGTAAAAGAAAAGTCCACGCGCATGTATGCCACATGATACGATGCCCCATATTTCATTTCGTGTGCTTTGTTTGGCATGCCATGACTTGAAATATCGTATTCGGTTCAAGCTTAATATCCGCATACATTACTGCCAAAAATTGCATAAAAAATGTGAATTCTTATGAGTAAGCTTGCTTCCAGTCACAACAACTAAGGCAAGAAATTTTGCTACACCAGGAAGTAATGGACATTAAATAAAATGACATTTTTTTCGCGGACGGCAAAAGTAAGCAGCAACAAAGGATTGGACTATGCCAAGCTACGAGCCTACTCACTGGTGTCATCTATAATTGTGGTAATGGAGGGAAAGAATGTAAGTAAAGTGCATCGTAGTATTCCAGCACACCAACGTGAAAACTAACTAAGATACTGGAAAACATGCAAGTTATTACTGAACGGTACTGAACGAAGAAAGGACCAGCACGTGCCATTACATATTTTCATTTGGTGTCAACTCTCGTGGCGTGGCTCTTTGCGGACTGGACGGGCTAGTCTGACTGGTGAGAATCATGACTATGACGATGATACCAGTCAGCGCTGTTGCGTTTGTTGGGAAATAAAAAGAAAAGAAAATGAAACTACGAAGAAGAAAACGATGCCTTGTATAGTTCATGCTTAGTATTACGATAACGAGGAAGATTTCTAGAATCATTTTATTGTGCTGTGGAAGATATGTATAAAGAAATGGTAGTTCAGTAAGTTCAGTTGGGAGTACTAGCATCTATGCTTTTTATATTTTCTATACAGTAGAGTTCAACGCGTATTGCCAAGACAGCGCGTGAGATTTACTAGTCACGTACCCCAAATTCTCCAATAGGCAATCCTGTAAAAGAAAATGCGACCATATCATTCTGAGAGTTTATATTATTATGTGCCTTCATGCCTTCACGTATTACACAATTCACACAATTTTGTTGTAGTGGTACATACTAGTTGCTGGAAAAAGTCCAGCAGTTTCTATAAATCGGCCAACAAGCCAAGGAATAAAAATAAAAATAACAAGAAATATAGTCGAGCAAACACCAAGGGCAAACAGCACGTTGATATCAAGCATGCTTGATATTCCTTCTCCTCCCTTTCCTCCCGTCTATATTCTTCCTACTTATCAATAAGAATCGACGAGAGAGATTTCCGCGAAGAGAACAAAAAAATATACAGAAAATTAAGCAAAGAATCCCATCTCTTCTTGTAGTGCGGAGTTAAAGCTAAATCAAAGAAAAATGAATCCAAGTACATATACGATTTAAAGTGGGATATAAATAGGGGCGTGATGCTTCTGATATATATCTATACGTACTCTTTATTTTGTACAGACCCATTCACCATGGTAAGAGGCAACAAAAAAGTATAACACATAACACATCAGTCTGTCCGTTGTCTTGCGAATTTGACCTACCAAGTGTAAAATACAACAAATGGAACACATATTGGGTTTCTTTTGTAAATAGATCGTTGAGAAATTTTGTTCCGGCAAAAAGAAGAAAGTTTTAGATGAATAATTGAAAGGGCTTCCGATTTACTTGATAAATATAATTCTTATGGCACAACTCTCATATGTAAAAGTTAATATCTAAATTTATTTTCAGTTAGCTCTGGTAGCATTACCAATGAACTTTTTTTCAAAACTAAAAAGCCGTGTCTTTCTTTTGCCTGCCGCTGTTAACCTTTCAAACCTTGAAAATTACTTTTTGTAATTGGATATCTGTCTCGTTTCCATTGCTATTTTGAAACACTTGCTACCATTTCATCTGAATACTGCGCATTGTCTGACGAGTGAGAGCTCTTTTCACTTTTTCTTTGATTTAATTTGAAAAGTGTATCAACCATGGAAAAGTGATATAACGTACATCTGCTGCTACTTTCATTAAAACCCAATATAATAATATATCTATTTTCAGACCTCAAGCATAAGAAAATACGTTTTTTGTCTAACTTTTAGAGTGCCGAATGAATCAGATTCATGGGTGTAGTTCAAGTTTTATGACATGCCAGCTATCATGATTCTTCACACTATAAATGCTTGTCATTTCGCTGAATTTGTAAAAGTTCTATTGAATATACACAATGCTCCGATATAACTTTAAGGAGCTACTAATTTATAAAAAGGATTGAGAGAAATTTTATTATGAACGATGGTGGTATAATAGATTCTATGGTTGTCGGTCGGTAAGAAAAGATCGGAAGAATCTTGGCTTCTCAGAGATTCCAATTTCCAGTCAGCTTTCATATTCTTCTCCAAAATCACAAAGACTTTCTTTGAATTACCAAAACAGAAGTAGACATCAAAAGAATGCCATATTGTTTAAGCAAGATCATCCTCCAAATCCATCAAAATAGTTGATTTTATCACCTCGGCTTTGATGGGGTTTGGCCTTTCTTGTAATTACTACACTTTCTCTGTTCAACTTACATAGCATCCGGTGACGCGAGTTTATCACCATCATCATACCAGCACCGTGTTCTTGTAGCTTGCAGCTTTATCTGCTTGAAATATTGAGTCGAAGACAAATTTAAACTTCTTAGGTTACTTTGAGTGGAAGAAGATACTCGATGCTCTAGCTAATCAGCAATCACAGCAGGCGTTGCCGGAAGCGAAAGGTACAATCCATTGATTCTGTTTCAATGTTGCTCAACCATGAAGATAGTAGCTTTGTTTTCTTTACCAACTCTTTCACTCTCTGCCTCTCTGTCACCTTTTTTCTCCCTGGCTAAAATCCTATATATGCCCAGAAGAGACTACTCGACATCGGATACAATTAGTGAGAATGCCATGTGTTTTGAGTGTGCATGTATCTATCCGTTATCATGGTTTCTGGGAAAGGGCAAGAAAGAAAAGAGGCCGTTGATGCTCAATATGTGATCCATCATTGCCTAAAGCGGAAAAGGGATTTTGCTCAGGACATCATGTTAGGTCGTTCTCGCTCTCTTCTCTAGTTACAGTATTAACTGACGCGTATTATTAACACAAATATGTACTTACTTACTTACGTAGGTAGCTACTTAACTTATAGTATCTGGCCCATATTATTACAGGCATGTTATTATTAATATTATAAAAGCTTGAAAACAAGTTCCGCTTGGATGAGCGATTATGCCAGTTTTTGTATTAGGGGATTGACGATGAGAGTGCATAGCATAATAAAACATTTTGTAGCTTAACCTCTTTTTGGGTGATCTGTTGCCTTTTCATCATTCTGTTTTTACACTTTACAAAAAGCAAGCCCATCCAGCGCCAGCGTCAAGAATTGATAATGATTAAATTACCGCTATATGGACTCACTGGCTGACTGATATTATTTTATTTTATTTCAAAGTCAAAAACCATTCATGTAACATAATATTATGGGGTTGCTTTCAAATTATGAAAGAGATTCAATACTGTGTGATCAAACCTCCCACAGTCTATAATATCATTGTATTTGGCAATACTTAAAAATGATTGAAAGCCATGTTCTTTTGGTATAAGTTGTTAAGAGAGTTTTATTATTACAAGGGAAATTCCACTCTACATCACATGCACAGATCACAAGATAAATTGATGACGTTATGGCCATTAAATTCTCTCTGGTGTTCGACCTCTGACCATTTTAATCAGTGTTTAGTTCTGCCATATCATTTATCAGAAAATATTGTCAATGTACACTACATCGAACCGCACCATAATTAATGCTCACTTGTACACCTTTATTGTCATTATCCGAAATACAACTCTGTTTACACTATCTATCGACTACTTAATTGCTTACCATGCAGAATTTATTTCTCTCTCTTTCTACATCTTGGCCATATTGGCAAGAACAAAAATGTAATTGCGGTTCTTCTGAAGAGTATGTAATTAGAAAGAAGCTACCAGCGAACCTTTTCTCTCGTATAGCATCATCGTTAGTTTGTCACAGCAAGATCTAAAGGAAAAAAAGATCTAGTGAAGATAAAAAATAAAGAAAAAACCTATCACTACTGGTAGTGGTTGGTTCTTGTGTATCGTTTGTAATTACATGGATATCGTTGAACTTTTGTTCCTAGAAATGCTCCTCTATAAACATGAAACGGCTTTCCTTTTCCCATTTTCATGCGGTAGTGGTGTGGTGTCTCCTCAACAGAGAAAATTTATACAAGAAATAACCAAGCACATTTTTTGCTCTGTTGTTGGTAGTCGGCATGATGTAGAGATGCAAAGAGTGCGTAACGAAGAAAGTGTGCTAGAGTGGATATGTAGTTAAGTAATAGCGAGTATTTCAATGAAGTCGTAATAGTTCCAGTAAAAAACAACACGTAAATAAAAATATATTCAATGTTCATATAACACATACGTTTCTCTTTTATTTATATAGCTTATCTACAATATTCGTTGGCATATGATTCTTTTCATAGTCCTAAGCACATTCATTATTGCACTGAATTCACAACAAGAGGCTTCAATGGCAATATTCAACACGTCTCCGTATTATTTTCAACATTATTACATTTCACACGATGTGAATAAATAAAGTTGATAGTGAAACCATTATTCAAGTGATACATGTAGCAATCTTTTTCAAGGAAGTACGTCTGTTAAATATAAAGTGTTTTTGACTGTATATATACCTATAAGAATTTCTTAGTGTAAATGGAGCAATTTTTATAACATTGTTTCACGGAAACGCAATATATTCCAAAAATGCATCAATGCCCACATGCTATCATTACTAGGAATGTTAAACACGTTCACAAGCACCAAGTACAACTAAAGTACAAATAAAAAAATACAGCATGTAAAATAAAATGAATCTTTATTGTCGGTGCTCAGTATCTGTTGCAGTAGGTGTACATGTTATTATAGTTCCAGTTTGTAGGTAGACGTTTGTCCATTTTATTATTTAACTGGTAGATATTACTACGGCTGCTTTCTTTGTTCATCCGAATACTCATTCTGCCCAGCTTTTATAGAACTAATCTGATGATGAAATGAAGCTTTTCTACTTACATTAGAATTAAAGTCTCCTTTGTCTTCCTCGTGTTTGGCTCCCTCTTCTGTATAATCTCAATCTCATTTTAAATATGAACCTACTTTCAAAGCACGACGTCCTAGTTCCAGAAAAGAAAATGATAGAAAAATCCTTCTGCCTCAACTATATTACCTATCTATGGTAAAAGCTTTAGTATACATATAACTTGACTATGTACTAGGAAAATGGAGAATGATAACAATATGATGATATGAGGGGATAAGTGGTTGAGATTGAGAGAGTAACTATTTGACTGTTGGCTTTGCCCGTGTTTCTCATTTCGCAGGAAAAGCAGAAAGGAGGAGTGGTGGCGTCGCAGTGAAAGTGGAACGCGCATTATATTAACATATGTATTACCACAGTGAATAATAATAAAAACAAGTGGATTTACTTTCTAATAATAGGATTTATTGGAATTCCCAAATGATATACCGACCGTCTGACGTTCCTCTTCGTCCATACATACATGTGGTTACAGTTTACCATACACATAATTGTGTGTTGCTTAAGCTTGGGCTGAGCATTTACTTATACGTTAACTTATCCAAGAAAAAAGCAACAAGCCAGGCCAGTGTACTATAAGAATTTCTACTCATGATTTGTTTGCTTTCTTTTTCCTGCTTTTCTCTTTCTTTCTTTGATGGATTCAGTAACCAGTTTAATTTGCTTTTCCTTTTGATTTTCATGCATTGAATCAGTCTGGGGATATATGTTGAAGTCAAAATACGCTCATTTCATCTTCTTCTTTTGGTTAGATTATGGATGGCAGAAAGATGGTACCTACTCAGGATTCAAGGAAGCATTTTTGATGTATTCTTTTTAAATAAATTTATACAAGCTAAGAATTTACATCTTATGGAGGATCATATATGCGTCGTAAGCATGTTACATATCTGTGGAAAGGAAAATATTATGACGGTAGTAGATGATGATGTCAGTGGTGAAACATCAAGTAGAAAGTAAGGGAATTTCGTTTTCAGTTAAAGTTATTTCAAATATGTACAGAGCATTTCTTGAAAAACTTTCTTTTAGTTTTATTCAATAATAAATTTCGGGCGGTATGTGTGGGTTTACCTTTTAACTTCACAAGTTTGAATTAATGCCACAGGAAATGGACTGAGGCGCCTAAAAGCACTTGTTGAATTAAAATTTTACCGTTTATAATTATATAAAACATCAAGTTTGGCAAGCAAAATCTTGATATGTGTACGTAAATCAAGAAAATATGTAACAAAAGTAACTGTAAAACCAAATCAAAAATTGAACTTTTTGGTACACACTATGTTTTTTTATTACGACAATACGCAAAATAAAGCTAGAGCCTGTATATCACTAATGACCTATCACCACATATCACCGTCAGCAACTTTCTTTTTGGATTTCCTATGTTCGTAGTACTACTCTGTAGTTTATGTAAAATCCATTAATAATGAATGTTGCATAATATGTAAGTAATGTAATTTAATGGATTCTACATTAAAGATGATTTCCAGAACATATTCATTTGAGATCGTTTACGTCATTCCTATTTTACTTTACATTCGCCTCAATCCTTTACATGACATCTCAATTTGTACAAAGATTCAGTAAGTGACTTTTACAGGGTTGTTCTGGTTTACGAACTATTTATAACTCCTTCTTTTACTTTTACAACAATTTTTTGAATACGTCTTATTTAACTCATACTGAATACGTTACATAACAAAGTATTTATCATCAATAATATGCGCATTCCAAGCATTCCAAATATTATCATATTGTTTTAATGCTAAAGGCAATAGGCAATAACTAAAAATTTTCCCATCACTTTGCAGTCATGTGTCGTATACAATATGTTTACACTTGACGCATTATCAACACCATTTCGTTTTATATAATCTTTTCACAAAGTTCTCAATATCCGCATACATCACAGTAGTGTAGTACAAAAATATGAATTTATTTGATTTATATGTACATTATCAAAAATATTTTATCTCCAAAAATACCTCAGTTCGAGAATAAAACCTATAAAGTAATAATCCTTACTGGTTGTGATGTCGCATGTTTTATCGACAGTAAAAACTAGCGTTATATTAAAAATCCACTATTAAGATCAGAGGAAATTTGTTCTTTATACGCTATTGATACAGTTTTTCTTTTGAATTTCCTTCTGCCCTATTTCTCACAAAAAGTGTCTATCACATTTGTAAACTAGTAGAAAAACGACAAGTGACATCAATGTAAATAGATATGCATTTTGACAAATCTAACATGAAAATCAACATTTGAATGAAAATAATTTTTATTGTGTATGTAGTTATACTGCCAACAAAGGATACACAAAAGAAGGAAAATATGCTTTCGGCAATGCCAAAGCAAAACATTCGTAAATACGAAATAAGCAAAAAAGTGGAACCCAAAAAAGATGATGTACAGATGTTCACAACGTAGCGTAACATTTTGATCCACATTTGGGCAAATATTTTGGTTGAAGTGAAAGCCGTAATACCTAAACCTAGGTATATATTTACCCTCCGATGATGATGGCACATGTCACATGAAATAATAAGAACAGAATTTTCTCTATAACCGAATCTTGTCCAAATAAATAGTTTAGAAATTCCGCTTTTTAGGTTGGATATTATGTTCAAATAATATTTTTTTACTAAGCAAACAGTGTGACATACATGTCTCCTTTGAATAAATATGGTATATGCTACGAGGTTGATGCAGTGTGAACAAACAGGAAAGCAATTTACATTCGTATTGCCAATTCAGCTGAAAAGTTCCTTAAACCGTGAGGTATTTTTTCGTCCACTCTTTTCTCAACTTCATAGAAAGTGTCTCCGTCCACTTTCAACTTTGATATATTTTACAAACATTTCAGGACATATGTTTAGTTTGGAGCAAAGAACATGTGTGTGTATGAACAAGAACAGTGATGTGAATTGCAGTCAACCATTCAACAGATTCAAACATTATAGGCTTTTTTATTTTTTCCTCACCATCACCATTCTAGACATCACCATCAAACATTTTTCTTGATGTAAGTGTGAAAATAAAAAGAATAGTTCGTGGTTGTAAAAAGGGCTGATATCCTTTTTATACTGGATGATGACGACACTTTATATACGGGATCATATTAGGTATGTATCAAACTTTTGAATGGCAATATACGTTACCTATATAAACACCTATGCGTATCTGCATCCGTCAGTCACACCGTCAACGATGATCTCTTTTCTATGCTCGTAGTAATAATATAAAGGAATATTTAAGTATATGCGCTCTTTATTCGTCTCTTCACCAAACCAATAACGCACTGCCTGTCTGTCTTCCGCGAAGTTGGGATTGCATAAAAAAGTGTGAAAGTAGTAAATGCATGTGGGCCTCATGATGTTGACTGACGGTGTAAAACTAAAAACTACAACAAAAAGCAGAAATTGAAGATAAGAAGAGGAAGAAAAGGAGAAGCAGAGCAAGAAACATGACGATGATACGCGAAGACACAATTGGCAATCGTCATGTGTAATGTAATGCAGAAGATAGAGAGAGAGAGAGATGAAGTACGTAAATCAGGGTACAGAAATGGCATAAAAAGATCCCGGATCAAGTTGAGTGAAAGGGTGTTTTTAAAGAGAAAGGGGACTTGTGAAGGTACGCTTTTCTTTTCCCTTTTTCTTTTAAGGAAAAGTGTTGCATCCGTGTAACCATTTGCTACATGACGCGAGTACCTTATGTCGAACGACGAAAATACCCATGTATATTACATATATCCATCAAATAACCGTATGCGTGTTTTGCTAGATAACGGCAAAAGTGGTGTTGTCGCTCATACCTAGTTTGTCAGTCACATTATATAAGGCTGTCCTTTCTCCTTCGCTCCTACTTTCCCTTCTGTGGTGTTATTCTAATATTCTACATATAAACTAATATGTAGGATGCTTGTCATGCAAAGAGGGAAAGAAAATGCAATACCAGCTCTTGACATAACATTGTCTCTACATTGTTGAAATGAAACGGTTGGGTATACACTTTTTAAGTGATTCCGTTTGGCGGGGTACATGAAATACCACTTTCACCGGAGGCGACAAACGATTCCTCCTACCAATCATCTACTATATGTACCACTGCGACTTATAAACTTTTGCATCAGTTTTTCTTTTGGTAAGTCCTCCCCAGGAAACGTTCTCGATGAATACTAACGAAAAAAGGAATGAAAAAACAAAAGACCCCTGGTTGATGGACAAAAGTTGGCTGCATTATAATATGGGTATAGTATGTGGATTATATAGAAATGTACCTATGTACTCAATACTGTTTTGTCAACTTTGCCGGACCAAGTTCCACTTTCGCGGCTCTACATATGTGCTTGGGGGAGTGAAGTATTTTCAAAATAGTCTGTAATAACAGCAATGCACTCAAGGTTAAGAAAACTTTTGTTGCAATATTTACTCAAGATAGGCTTTATGATAAGTTTTTGACCATTGAGGCGTGGTGATTGGAAAGTAGAAGTTGATGGCGGCAGTCAACAATATGGCACATTATATGTTGATACATAGAGACAAGAAGCTAATATGAAGCAAAAATATTTTTTTGCGGGAATTGTGTTTGTTTGAAGAGCCTTAAAATGAAAAAAGCCATCAAAAGATATTTTCTGAAAATTAATTTTAGAGATTAAGTAGAAATATGTACATGAACATCAGTAATTTGATATGTTTTCAAATGAGAAGCTTTTATGATAGAAAATATAAAGTTTTAAAATACCTGAATGTTTACGAAGAAAAAAGTTCCGTATGAAAAAATCTTTTCAGCTCACTAGACTATGCATATTTATTCACTTCACATCAAATATTGTCATAGATCTTTCTTGAAAAATAGTAAATTGAAAATCAACACTATTCAGCGGATGTGTAGGACCTAGACCCTAGACAGACACGTGCACATGGATAGAGCAAGAATCAAATCAGGAGCATCCATGCTTTAAAAGTAAAATACTGCCTCTATAAGACAAAAGTTTCTAAACACCTTAACTTTGTGGAATAGGGCTTGGTTTTGTACGTACACCAAAGCAATAATGCGATAGCAGCAACTTTTAAGAACGTTCTTTCAGATTAAATGACGCAGAATTGAATCCGGATCCCTGCCCTGTAATGATTCCCTTCGGTTAGTATTATGTTACCAGCTTTCCAGCGATCAAATTTCTTTGATCAAATAATCTTTATCAGAAAAATACAATGGGAAACGTGGCTTTAAAAAATAAAGCTGATGTAATTATTTTTATAAATTCGATTACATCCGGAATGACAGGAAAGGAAATCAAGCATAAGTAAAAGTTTCTGAACGCAAAGCCTCTGTCTAACAAAGTAAGAAAAGTACAAGATTCAGAGAGAAAAACATATAAATAAATTCTCTTGAGAGTTTGAAATGATGCATAGTGTGCTTCTACTTGAATCGTTTATTGTAATTAATGTACAACAAATAGCAAACTTAAGATTTTCGCATTTACTTTTTGTTATCGTTTTGACTTTTGGCAACTAAATCACATTTACAATTCAAATGCATAATGTGGCATTGTGCCAGAAGGTATATTTTATGTGTAGAGGTTTTGGTCAGAGTCGAGTAGTGTTAAGTTAAGATGCTCTGAGTTCTAGAAATTTTCGCAGTGTTACATTTTCATTCACCTATTGTCCCTCAAGCTGCTCATTTGCTGTCGTTCTTTGTAGTGGTAAATACCATAGGTATACGTGAGGTTTCCAGCAACAGCGTTAGCTGATATATTAATGGTCACGCATCGACATGGAAATGAGCACATTATAACGCTTACACGACTGTTTTGTCGTTATCATTTGATTTTCATATAATACGACTTTTACACTTGTAATCAATGGTATAACAGCTATTCCTGGCTCTACACCGCATCTCAAATAACTGTTGCTTCCAAGGTTTTCCCCTCCAAGCATGTTATGCAAGATTTCGCGAAGGAAACAATGCGGTGTGTCTCCAGTTTGGCATTGAGCCTGCTTCACTTACAAGATGTAAATAAACAAGACGTTTAGTAGACAGAAAATCTGTGGATCTGTACCAATTAACTGTTCCGCTCCCTTGAGTTCCCAATTTTCTGCTTGTTTCATCGCTCACCCAGAATCAAGTATAGTTACAAGATTTCTAGTGCCATGGTTTCGTTTCTTGACACCTTAGTCGGCTAGTGTGCGTATGTATCAGGTTTGCTGTGAACCAAGATCAAGGTTTTCTTGTGAGATTCTCAAAATCCAGAATGGTTTTTACTCATTGTTTCGTTTTAATTACATTCATGGTCTGTCGTAAGCATATGAGAATTGGCGTGTTATCAGAGAACTCCTCTAGGGCTGCCTAGTTAACAATGATATACGAATTCATACATGTGCAGTAGATTACTATTAGTAGACCAGAGGGGTGATGTTAACCGGCGTCTTATATATGTTAGAAGTATTGCATCTATAGTATTAAGACGGTAATATAGCAGCAACACGATGAATCTGACGCTGACAAGATGCTCTACATGCAAAGTGATGAAGCCGAAACACCATAATGAGCTAGATGCTGGAAACTTTACAAGGCTGGGGAGCAAGCAACATAAAATGCTCACAAGCAAGAATTATAGTACCTCAAGATGTACATAACAGCATTAGATAACACTACCAGCAACGAATCGAATCAAATTACATTACACGCTGGAATTATGGGTCCTTGAAACTTTTGCTATTCCTCCGATAGGATTTAGATATCCCTATACTCAATCATTTTGCAAAATGGAACATGGAACATAACGACGAACATATGAAAAGTGTACGTCGACAGATAATGTATCTTTGTAAAAATTCTGATACCTAGTCATACCATACTGCTGGTGGCACAAGGCAGTCGTCCATCAATAACCTAGAATCTCTACATGACTGACTAATCTCAATTTCAATCTTAATCACTTTGTGTTGTTCGCGGCTGTCAATCAGAATTAAAGCCCACCTCTTTAACTCTTGGCAAGCTTGGCATTTACAAGTATTATTGCAAATAAAAGTTTCAGCCCTTATATAAACATTAGTTTGTAAAAGAAAAAAATACTACGAAAGAAAAGTGAAAAGTTTAATAAGGACTAACGAATTTTTTGTTGACTTTGAACGTTACTAGTCACTTAGCTTAATTAGCTGGAATGTATTAAAACCCAGTGAGGGTCATAGAAGCTTGAGAAAGAATCGTACTTTGTAATTTGTTGCTTTAAAATGGAACCAATTAGACTTAATAAATTTTCACTACCGAGTAAGTATTTGTGATTCGTTTTCTCTTACGTAGAACTCTTCTGCCCACGTGAATTTTAGTTTTAAGTACCTTGAAAAAATAGTATCGTACCAGTATAAATAATTATGTCTATGTAATTCCTTTTTGACGTGATAGTTACGACACTATTTGCGTATTCATCTTAGCGTAATAATTAAATAAAGTTAGAATTTTACTTGGCCCAGTTTATCAAAGAAGCGCTTTTTTAATGAAGAGTGACGTATGGATGCACACATAGATTACAATGAACTATTTAAGATTCAGAAGGATTGTGTGAGTGATGCATGTAAGATTATGAGAGTAAAACGCTGATGTATAAAACTAGTACATAGTGACCCTCGCCCCTGGTTCTATTGTTTAGCAGCAACTCTTGCCCTTTAAACAAAATTGATTATCCGTCTGCTCAAAACCCAACTCTTTCAATCAAATAATTGCTACTGGAAATATTTTCCAAATGTTAATCACGTTTCACAAACAAAAATTAGCTGGATAGAAGTCTCACCATTGCATTGTGTCAAAAAATTCAGTCTGGCAGAAAACACCAATTTACCTCCCAATCTATTGTTCTGGTCATAACGATTCGGGGAACGATGGCAATTAGAAGTTGTTCATCCTGTTGTACAAAATTTTTGCAATAAGCATTGTATAAGTATCATTCAGGAATTAGAAATGAGGCATTAAAATTCAAGTCTGGGAAAAGCTGTGCAAATCATCACATGTCGCTCCTTTGTTCCCACTTCTTTTTAATAGAAAGTGTTACAGTCGAAGCCCTTGTCTTTTGAATGTGGGATTGCCAAAAAGTATGAATGAACAAAAACAAAACTTTCCACAAACTCATTTCTTTCTACTTTCTTTGGTTCTTAGAACTGATGAAAATTATGAAAACAAGTAAAAAGTAAGCGCTTTACGATAATATCATGCAAACTCTTCATTAGATAAAGGCCAATATTATTCATTGAACTAGAGCATCCGAGTTACATGCATCAGACAGCTTAAAAAATTAACATGCTCATTTCCCATTTTCCTCGTTGAAACTTTCTTTTCATATTTATTTAATCTGAGTGAAGAATAATTAAATGTTTATTTTTCAAAGCAAAAAAAGTATAGAAATCCTGCATAATATTACTAAATTCACTTTATTCCCTTAAGCCAGCTATATTCGCTGACTGGTGTAAACGTTAAAAACTATCTACAAAATACAGACTATGAGAAATTAAAAAGTAAAAGCCCGACATAAAAATTGCGCACTAGAATAGTATACGACATAAACAATTCCTTTGAATCACCAACCTCAACTTACTATTTAGTTGAAAGAAGGAAAGTTTGTATTTTAATGCAATAAAATGTTTTCCTGTCGCAATGCAAATAAACTGAATTTACGACACCTAATGAGGATGGCTGTTAATGCTTACTCAACAGTCTCAAGAGTCCCAGGCAGCAATGAAAACTCATATACCTACTTGCTTATACTAGGTACATGACTATTAGATGCATAAACGATTTTAAAGTTTTCTTCAGCAATAATTACCAATTCCTGTCGCATTTCCTGCAAAACTTTTAAAACAGCACATTTACGTCCAACCAAAACATGCTTCACTTTTCCGTACTACAATAAACGTTGTTGGTCAGCTTCAATGTTTTAGTCGTTTACAACAAGATTTACCGCGACGATGAACAAGAATTTTTTAAAAAAAGAACAGAGCACGTAATATGCTTCTCTTTTTTGCATACTGCATGCATACCACTAACTACATTTAAAGGATGCGTACGAGAATTTTCAAGTAGGATGGTCAAAGTAGGAGCAAAACTACTGGTAAAACCACGACTGTTGCTATTTTTCTTATTAAAAACGCTGCGTTGTTGCGTTGATCGCGTAGGGTAGTTGGTAGTATAACTGGTTGGTTGGCTGTGCATAGTTTCTTCTTGCGGCAGTTTGTATTTAGTTGATGGTTCTTCTATGATCAGATTAGAATCCCGTCGTCGTGCCTACTTATATGTTGTTAGTTGTTGGTTCCTTAAAATTTACTGCTGTAAAAGCTTAGGAGACGGAAAACCCCAGTGAACATGCATCGCGTGGCATTTTAGATAAAATCTCATTCAGGAAACAACCCATAATACCATGAGCTTAGCTAAAGTTTTGTACAAAAAAGAAGCTAAAGACACCCGGTAAATCCTGCTTAGTAAGTAGTAATGGATAGTGGTATGTAGTATTTTTTGTTGTTGTGCTAGTAGTGGTGGTGGTGGGAGGAAATAAAAAAGATAGATAGGAAGACCATCACACCAATACTAACTGCCAGCAAAGTGACAACATTGTACCACACAGTTAGTTCATAATGTATATGATGCTATTGTACAGAATCAACTTTTCGTTTTGCAGACTTTTTCTTTTTGAAAAATCATTTCCTTTCTACTTCGACCTGTTAGAAAAACACTGGATTTCCAATACCAAGCCCACCCTCTCCGCACACTTGGCTTCATAACTTTGTAAACCCTACGTCAAGCATTTTTTTGCTCATCATCGCCATTGTGAGAAAGTATATTTGGTAAGCCCTAGTTCATTTTCTTGATCCTTCAACTAGAAAGCTTGATACTAACTGCTTTTGTCACAGAAAAAGTTGTTTACTATGAAGGGATTGGATAGGAGAAAGTTTTCCTATGAATGTATGGGGTGAATTGAGACTGATGCTTTCGTTCGAGCTCAAAACAATATATAGTATAACTTGAGGTAGAAATACTTTCGATTCGAGTTTTATATAGAATTAAATTTCTTGCAATTGCGACTTACCAACAATCAGCGTGGTCATATCACTGAGGGCTAAATTGAAGAGATAATAGTTTGTTGCTGTTCTCATGTATTGGTTGGTGAGGATTACTACACAAGTTGTGACGTTTCCAAATACGCCAGTGACAAAAATTAAAATGTAAATTATGGTGACGGGTATGAGCGTTTCGCTTGGTAAGCTTTTCGGTCCTAGATATTTTTCCAAAAAGTTTTCGTAGCATCTCTCACTTTGTAAAATGTCCGTTGAATTTTCACAAAACTCTGTAATATTGTATTTGGTTAGCGGCCCTTCCGTCACCGTTGCCATTTCCGCCATTTCAGAGCCCATCATTGACGGGGTAAAGTCATGATAAGTGTCTTTCGTCCTGTTTAAAAAGTATGTAGTAATATCCAAATCCTCCATTTTCACGATTTTGCAAGGACGGGCTTAGCTTTCAACAATAAAAACAATATCTACATACTTTTTGAATAAGAGGCTATATATGTTTTGCCAGACGCTAACAGCGGGAAGTAATTTCCTTTCTCACTTAATCACATTAACTAGGAAACGATTGTTCCGCTTCACGCGTACTTTTACTTTTTGTCACTTTGCAACTTTGTCAGACTTTAAACCACAATATAGGAAACTTTGAAGACTAGAGCCAAACATTGTTGATTTGAAAGAGTATATATACATGTACCTTCAATGTCATGTTTTCATGACTACAATCTAATAAAAACTTGCTGAACGCTATTATATTGGCAAGCAATGCTATATCTTAATCATTATAATTATAATATATTATTATACACCAGAAATTATTCAAGTTTTTCTACCAAGTTTCCCATAGTTTGTTGGTAACTGGAATAAAACTAATGAATGATAATCAACATACTGATGATGGAATGAACAAAAAATTGGTAAGGAATTACTCAAAGCTGATTTATATGTAGCACAATAAGTTGTGGGATCAGTGATGATCGTGGTTGACGACGAGAGCGTATGATATGACTAGAAGGAACGCCAAAATGCAACTGTGCAGACTACGTCGCTACGCTTCTCTCTTGGTGTCCAACAAAGAGTTCAACTGCGAATGCAACGCTACGTGCAAATCTATGAGAAAATACAGCACATTGCTCGCCACTTACTAGACTCACCAGCCACCGCCACTACTGCTAACACCGCCACCACACCACACACGAAAACATTTAGGATGAATAAAGAAGACTCACAATCAGAGAAGTAGTAGCAGATATAGTAGTGGCGGAACTCCATCAAAGCATTTAGCCCGTGACGAAGAAGACCAAAAGAAAATTGTTAGGCATCTAAAGTTGATATCAAGTAAAAAAGGTGCATTACAATATAAAGCTCTCTCTCTGTCTGTGTATCGGAGCGAAATAGAATTTCGAGCCTCTGCAACAAACAGGGTTGGACACTACTGATGTAAATAGTTTCTTTTGCGGGATGGTGAATGCATGCAAGAAACCAGTAAATGTCCCTATCGTCCCTTTTTTCATAAAAGATGGAGGGATGCGATAGAAGAGAACGTTTCTCGCAGTAACGATCAAACTTGCTGGAAATAACAGTTAAAAACCTATCTGTACCGCTTTCAGGTTTCACCTAATAATGGTTTCGGTGAGGTGCTTATTTATCTTGAGCATCGCGCCATAATAATATATGCGTCGAAATCGCAATTTCGAACGAAAAGGAGTAATAATATAGTGCTCTAGAGAGAGAGTGAAGGATCTTATCTCATATGGTTTGATATGGATGGCATGTCGTAATCATTTTCGGAGAGATAGTTAAGCTAAAGGGAAAAAGTATTCAATTCGAGAAACCCGACAGGAAAAACAGACAAAGAACATTGGTTTGCAAAACTACTTTGAGTTAATTATAAAACGTCTGATAGTTTCTTTGTACATTTTACATCATCCAATTCCATCAGTCAATATAAGCCGTGGTTACGAATACATTCCGATTGGCACATTTACTCAACTTCGTTACGAAAGGAAAGAGAGAGAGAGAGAGCGAGATGTGCATGATAAAATTTTCGCCTGCTTACATACTCAGGTAAGAAGGGGAGTACACAATATTTAAATGCGAGCAACATTATGGATCGCATTAATGTTCATTAAGACAATAAACTCGTGTTGTGGTTAGCTAATATAGTAAGCATGGAAATTAATCAGCAGATGTTGCATTAAATCACATTTCGGTTTTATTGACAAGCAAGTGTGTCTGATGAAATGGTGAGCTTTATCAGCAAGTACGTGTGCATGGAATGAATTGCATCCAGTGTGTATTTATAGATATCGCTGCTGTTGTTGGCGTGTTTGTCCTGAGTCCTGTCCTGAGCAGCGTACATCAATTGATTTAGAAAAGCGTCAAGATCTAACAATGAGTAAGAATTTAGTTTATAGTTGCTTAGGTTTTTGCCATATGGTAGTAATAATATCTTATAGGTACATAGTGCACGCCTATTGTGTCTGGTCGAATGCACTTAAAGATATCCATTAGATGAAGAGGAAAATGAGACTTTACGAGAGCACTACACGAGGGACACTTATTTACACGAAGCAGATTGATAAGTACTCCTTTCAACAACTTCCTTTTCTCATCACCACCACTACTGCCAACGCTATCCGCTAATTATGATTTATACTCCATGTTCAGGCCAGGTTGAGCTTGTTGTTTCTATAATAGCGTGACGTGAGCTTTATAGGTGTGAATAATCTGGCTTAGAGCGAAATATTTGTATACTATCCATTAGAAACAACGAAAGCATGGTTTCAGCGGTTCTGTGGCTGTAGTCCATCCACTGCGGTCAAGTCCAATGAAGAGGGGCATATCAGCAGACTTTTATTTGATTCACCTCCAACCGGAATCTTTTCTGTATATCGGGCATGGGAATTACTACAAATTAAAAAACAGGTTTTCATATTTATAACCAGTCCAACTCTTGTTTGAACAAAGAGACAATGCGCTATATAGATGACGGAGAATTATTATTCTATTTATGCTTATTTTTTATGATTAGGTAAACTGGAAATTCAAAAGTCCTAAACTAACGATTCATCAGTTCGATAACCCTAGAATACCTGTTGTAGCGTAAGAATTTTCATGTCTGCTACGTATAATAACAACACAGCGTTTATTCCAACAGGCTAACAGGCAAACTGGAATTACATACGAATGCTCTTTTCCTAATCCTGAATGAAAGAGTTAGGAAAAACTCGCGGCAGCGGAGAAAGAAGTGAAGTAAAATTGATTGTAAAATGGAGCAGCTTTTGTGGTTCGTGAGTAGTGAATTGCATTTAGACGTGAGCTCGTGGATGAATGCAAATGTCCTGCCACTAGTGCTGTCTAAAGCCCTCGCCTGACCCACATATATCACGTACAGTTCAATGTTCAATCACTGCTGACTTTACAATAAGCTTTGGGACTGGTAAAGTACGCTCCTGTAAGATTAAGTTAGGAAATCTTCGCTCTTCTGGTCTTTTGTTTATAGTAATATTATGTATAACAAATGCTCACCGAGAGCAAAGGGGAAAACGATAACTCCAAGTCCAACGGACTTATTCGGCTGATTCAGATATTTCACTCATTCAGCAAAATATTCGAGTTAGCACTTCCCACCTAAATATATAGGTAGTAGATGGGAAAAATAGAGCATGGAAATTATAAGGGGTCTGCTACACAGGCTACACATGCCACACTCTTCTCTTACAATATATGCACCTCCTTTCTTGTGCAAATCTGATTCCAATTTTCCAATAATCATGTTGTTCTAAATGCTGATGATGTAGTTGTTGTTGTTTGCTGCTTGGCAGTGAAAGTGATGACGATCATGGTGGTAATAATCGTAAGGACATTTTCAGAACAAAATGGCAACTTTTAAAATGACCATCTGAAGTTCAGCTGAAGAAACATTTTCGATAGTGGAAGTGGAACTGCTTCTTATTAGAACATGTATGAATGCAACAGCATATTCAGAAACTGAGATCTCTGATATTGCTCAGAAAGTGTGTTTAAAGTGTAAAAATTTATTTTTTAAATAACTGCATTCTCAAGTAGACCGGCAAAATATTTGCCGAGTGGTAAGTTGCCATTTCGTTACGAAGTCACAAGAACAATTCTCTCCATTTCTCACCCAATACTTTCCAATTCTCATATGCAAATCTCAGAGGAGGACTAAGGCTTCCCGCTGGAAGGTATATGGCCTTCGAATAATAGAGAAAGTGTATAGTAGTTGTAGTGGGTTAGCCAGCTCACTCTCAAGTCTTAAAATCTAATTTCTGTATGTAAATGAGTTCAATTTTCACATGCCCGAGCCAGGGAAGTGAGAAGAGATCGGATGGTACACAAGTAGTGGCAGGGCCTGACTAGATCTTACTTGTGTTCTATTTGTACGCACAGCGAGCAAGTGCTTCCTGACTGAATAATTACGATAATACGTGTGTAAGATAGAGCTTACATGTGTAAAACCATAATAGCGGTGAAAAGTTTGACCTGCACACTTCATGAACTTTGATTTGTGTTTTATACAAAGGGTTCTCAACATTCTCTGTTCAAGAAGGGATTTAAATTGAATAAATGGTTCATGACAAGCAAGCAAAGCAGCTCGTTGCCGGCCTCTAACACATCTACTGTTTTACCAATGTAAAATGAGACATCTGTATCAGTTCTACTACCATTCCATTTAAGAAACAATATTCCAAAATCATTAACTAATTTTAACTTATACATTTTGAACCATTTTATATAAACTATGCATAACACGGTCCACGAACATGATGATTTAACGTGCTACAGAGTGCATCATAAATGTATTTACTGGCTAACAAAGAACAAAGTATAACGTTTATAAATACATAGAAACTCTTTGAGATCCCCTTGTACTCTTTTCAAGTGCACGTGTGCCTTTGTACCTTCCTTTCCGCACTCACTATATCTAAAAGGGTTTTTTACTTGGAAAGTAGAAGTGGATTGGCATTTTTCCGCAACTACGATCTTAACATTTTTTCAGATCAATTTTTGTTGTTTGAGGATCAGTAAAAATGGATGTACAATGAGACTAAAAGGAACATGTATTTATTTACCCTCCAGATGTTACACTTACATCTTTCAAACCACTGCGATAGACATTCTTTTTCTTGGTAATGTTTGCTTGCATAAGCCATATTTCTTTGTGTAATTCCCTCCACACCTCCTTTTTATTGTCAAGTTTAATGTACCTATCTACCAACAACAGTGACATGTATGCCTGGCTTCATCTTGCCATTTTTTGCGGTTGGTAAAAGGTTTCACTAAGCATATGTAAGTACTTGATAACCACGTTTTTTGTCTGGATATTCCGCATACTTTGTTTTTCTGGTAAACGAAGTTACAAAAAAGAACAAGTTGTTGTTTAACTGCTCTCCGATTATGTTTGTACTTTGGAAGCATAGGTATTTCTTTATTGATGCTTACTGGCTCCTTAAAGTTGGTATACAAGGACATATTTTTACGTAAGTATAAAAATTATCTTCTGGTATGGTAGTTGTAGTAGGAAGTTTGAGTGTATCTAGCATGTGCCAATTCCATTGTGATGATAAGCGTAAATGATCGAGGCATGGTAAAAGCCACTGTTTGCCGACAGTCCACTTGCTGTAGACACATTTCTATAGAGAAAAAGTAGAAAACTAAACAAATGGAATATTGACTGAATATAAAGCCACTTTTCCTTTTTATAACATTTATAAATACATCTTTAAATCACGGAAATTTACATCTTGAATGATTTTCTATTCAGCACATATATTTCCACTGAAAAAGGCCATAGAAAGCTGTGGTGGCGATGAGAATGAGACCATATGTGTATTCGAGCTCATGAAACAAAAAAGGTCGAGTTCCATGAATGTAAAACAAACCACCACGTGTTTTGATTTTACTTTGACACAAAAACACAAACAACAAAATTTTGTCAACAGATTTTATGGCCTTGTCTGTATAACATTTTTTGCATTTAAAAGTCTTTGCAGCTGTCTGTTTGCGAATATTTATGGTTTTGTATAGAACTTTTAATGAGGTTCAAGTTTCTGTTCAGTTCTATTTTTACCAAACGGTGTGTGATTCGTGTGATATTGATATAGTATATCCCTTTCATTATTTTTTTGTTAATTAGAATTCAATCAAGATTGCTTAAATATGGAACGAAAATATATTATTTTCTAAACCGCCAAAAAAGTCTTGTCGACATGATAGACATTGTAGGCGATCGTTTTTGTTTAGAACAGACTGTTCATAAGTTCTAAGTTTGCGTCCTAATATTAAGGGCAACTTCCTGACACATTTCTCGATCACATTTTCCAAAAAATCGTTTTGCATTTTTAATATTTCTTCTATAAGAAAAGAGTTTGCAAGTAGGTAAGTTTTGCATGATTAAATCGAAATAATCAGCATTACCACTTTAGAATTCAATACAAGCGACTCATTTTGACCAGTAGGCTCCAAAATAAATTTTTGACAGAAAAATTGCTTTTACTCGGGTAAATCAAAAATCATGATGTTCGACTTTTTCTTAAATAGAACTTGAGGCTTTACTGATTTTTTTTGTTAGAAAAAATATATACATAAAATATGTATATACGAAGGCGTTTTCAGAGATAGTGCGATGAATTTAGGTACAAATATTTCGAGGATTAAATGCATCAGTTACTAAAATTTTGTTGCATGTATAAGGCAAATTTGTGGACTTGTTACTACATAAACAGTTTTTGGTTTATTGTTTGTCCTTGCCTAAATGCTGGCACTTTCAAAAAAAATTCGAAATTCAAAATTCGACACAAATTACAAAAAGAAAATTTGATGTGAAGACAAAATCACTCCCTCTGTTAACGTAAGCATATTTGACAGTAAGTGTTATACATTGAATTGAAGCTAAGAAAGTGGTTTAAAATGCAAACGTATGCAAATTTTATTTACTTGTATGATATTACCAAGCGGGGATAAAAAATTTCAGTATATTGTTTTTATCTGCACTTTGTCGAATTCAACGGTGTGCTACGAGTATAGTTCCCTAGATACATTGTACATGACAATTTTAAAATAATCTACAATTTACGCCGTATTTGATGTTATTTTAAACTGGTAGATTGATTTTGCTCAGTTTTGAAAATAAAGACAATGAAAAAATAATTCGATTTTTTTTTTCGATTTGCCGATTTTGACATGTAACAGAATATAAGCGATTTTGCACACTCAACTTATGTCTTGGATTTTTTAATATAATCACATTTTTCAAGACACTGGTCGTGCGTGTACACTATATTTGAGTTACATACTGTGCTTGGTAGTTTGGCTAGAACGGGCTTTGTAAAAAAATAAAATAAACTTTTATGAAAAATAGTTAAATTGCATTTTTCCAGAAGATGTTGTTTTCCACCGTAATAGCAAAGGCAAGGTTGTTTAGAGTAATAATAAATGTAGATAAAGGTTATTACTAACTACAATATTAATTACTCTTTTTGTTTACTGTGATCCATCGGAAATATTGTCTTCCAAAGTCGTCGCACTATCTCTGAAAACGCCTTCGTATTTCACGTGTTACTTTTCGACATAAAAGTTTCCATATCGCTCTATATAGCGCATCCATATACGGATATTAGTTGCATGTATGTAGGTTTGATCATAGCCGCTCATGCTGCACTGATGCAGAACGAGATTTTGTAAATAATTCGGCTATGCCCCGTCAATTTCACTACACGTTTTTTGTTTCATTTCTGACCATTGTTCTGTTCTGTTCACTTTATACAACAACTAAATAAAATACTTCCAGTTCGGGATAGGTCTGGTAGTCTGGTCCATTACACCACAAGGTCAATCATGAAGTCATAAATTTTAAAAAGTCAATTTTTCTATTTTATGGCATCAAATTTTTCGACTTAATTTTAATGCGGATGCGGAATCTTGACATGGCGTTGAGATTTCATATTTGCTCGATTATCCTTCAAATCTTGAATTTTAAATTTCTTAGATATAACTTGCTTCATAGCCACTTACGTTGTTGAATAACTTGCTTTGGCCCTAAGATTGTATCACAGTCATTTATTTAAAATGATGAAAACATTAAATGCTCCAGGCAGTAGCAAAGGCATCTTTACTTTTATTTCATGCATATTTTCGTATCAGAGCTCTTGACTTTTTGACAGTACAACACAGAAAGCTGCTGCAATTGACCTCGTTTTTCGACATTTTGAAAGCATGTTTTCGAGATTGCTTTGTTGTGTTGCAAATCTGTTTTATTCAATGTGTAACATACATTATATGTATTATAGTTGTATTATTAATGCAAAATGATTGACGCATGTTTCTCACTAATCATAAATTACGCGTTTTAATGCACTTCTTGTTTTCATTTTGAAACCAGTTGTAATCAATAGACTTTACAGATTCACAAGTTTTTTATAGAGTTTTATTCACATGTATTTTAAGAAACCATCACAAAAATTACGGCGATATTAATAATGCTTATTTATACATATACATAGGTACCAATTAATCAATGGACCGTGCAGATCAATGAATTTTTAAAAATTATTTAAAATTAGACATCAGACAAGTAGAACGTGAAGTTGATGAACAAATCAAGCAAATAATTGACATGACACGACTAAAACCTAGAAAATTACGGAGTTATAATCGATTCTAATTTAGCAGCAAGATCAAGATATACAAGAACAACAACCTACTTAGTTACTATGAAAAATTTTAGAACTATTTAGAGCAATAGACAAGAGACATACACGACTTGACCGTGGAATTAGTGGAATACCTTGTTTGTTTCAGTTAATATTACACATGCTTTACACCTTAACAACATTGACTAGACAAACATAATCCACATTATATTCCTATAATCTTATGTATTTTAAGCGACTTATTAAAGCTATTTCTTTTTACAATAATTTTAATTCTGCCTGGAAACAAATTCAAGCACTCATAACAGGTAATGCAACTTTCTATTACTAAATTATTTCAAACATGTTATTAACTTACATTGACTTTGAAATAGGAGATCAACTTCAAGCAATAAAGGTACATGGATACATAATTTTCAGTGTATTTGTTATCTAATAATAAATACATAGCATGTGGACAATAAATTATGTGTTTATGTAAAACTAATAATTACGATAGATTGTTCGGTCAATATATATATATTTTATTGTTAGCGCCAGAGAAAATATTTTGATTTTATACATATAAAAGTTGTGGTTTAATAAGAACCATATAGTCATCACATCATTTCAAATTCACAAAGTATGTATCAAAATCCAGTCATGTTACCTAACTATTTACATTATCTCTTGCGGTATTATTTTAATGCAGTAAATGTGTTTCTTTATCTTAAAGTGTTTTGGCATTTTTGAACGATCACTAAAAAGTAAAAAAATATAAAACGTGTTAATCTTTTCGTTCAGTAAAACAAAATGTTCAACTCTACTTTTAAAATATGCTCAATCATAGCAATTCCAAAAGAGTATACAAAACGATCGGATTTAAATTTAATAGAAGGTTATTTGAAAATGAACCTGCAGTCTGGAGGAAATGTTGCACAATATACATTCTAAGAAATTAATTAAATTGTTCCAATCACTAACAAATCAGCTACTACATTCTCAACGAAAATGGTGTACCAATATAATATGAAATTTAATTGGTTTAGTACTGTCAATTCCGACAGAAATTCTACAACCGAGGTCGGCAAACTATTAATATGTCGGCATGACTTTTTCTGGTATTGACTATTACACCTCAACCTTGATGATATAAATTCTAAAACATTTAAAAACGATTAAACTATTTCAGAAATTACAGAACCGAATTAAGGTAAATGTCTATATTTCATAATCTTTTGGTTATACAGCTAATTTTATGATTAAAAATATCTTAAATCATGGAAATGGTAAAAATTAATACCATTACCAAACTCGGTGGGCTCTCCAAATTTTGCTGAGGAAATATTAGTACATGAATTCATTTTCCCAACAAGTTTGGCAATCATGCATTCGAAAATCATTGAAGCAAACTGTATGCATCCTTTGCAAACTGCTAATCTTTCGTTCACATATTGTTCAATTCGCATAAAGAACTTCTGTATAATTTATTTCATACAATCATACCAATCAAAAAATAATAAAACTTCTTTTCTTTGTTATTTTTTTTTGTTATTTTCAATATTTTACACTATATAGACTAATACTTGCTAGGATATTTAGTTAGTGTTTCAAGAAATTAAAATAGAGATGCTATCAATTATACTAAAAGGCTTATAACTGTATAATATTATGAAGCCAAGTTGTACTTTATTCAAAGATTCAAAGGAATTGGTGTCAGAAAAATGTCACCGCAGCAAATGGATCCTTGGAATTCAAAATCTTCTTGTTGAAATGAAGTGTCCTTGTTTTACTCAGATCTAGTTTGACGTTAAGTGAGATGCGACAAGATCAGAAGGACGTTATTGTTTTTTTATACAAAGGAACGACATGTGTGTTTGACATGTATATGCGCTTCATGTCATGCGGAGATCTTCAAGTATGCTAGTTTAGCACACCTACTTTACAAAACAAGAGACAATAACATTCAGAGTTTCGTAAGACGAGAATGGATAGATAGACACGTAAAATATAAGTCGAATGTGAGATTTTCCCTCAAGACTTCCTTTTAGTTATGGAAAATAACTCTAACGGAGAGCTATATCAAAGGTATGATCGTTAGGGTTACATTATAATATAACATTTTGTTTGGGATGGAATGGTAATTGATGACGTCTATATGTAAGTATTGGGTGACCTTCAGTTATGCTAACTTTTTTATTTTTGATGCATTTTTGTAGTCAATACTATGCTAATGCAAAATCATGCATTCTGAAGTAATCCCTGCAGTGTTTCAATAATTTATCTTGAAACTCGATACCAATTTTTTACAAATACATTATATGACGTAACATGGGATATTTTCTCCCTTAAGCAGATGTCGCTAGTTTCTGAAATGAAAGTATATTTATCTGTTTACTTTATAGCAGAATTGAAAACGTGGCAGCCATCAAAGGGATCATGTGCTCGTTGATGCCAATTCGTAATACATTATGTAACAGTCAACAGTATAAACAAAGTGTTTTTCACAATTATTATCATATTTACGAATGCGATGGGTATCTGATGTTGATGGCTCTTACTGCGTATGATCCACTGGCGGAGGTTGTGCCTTTGATAACGTGCTTTTATTGGTAGCATGTTTCTCAGTAAGCTCAGTATCATGACCACAAAGACAAATTCCAGAGTCCACTGTTAATCTTCGTGTATCCATACCCAGGTCCAAGTCGCCATTGATTTGTTCGCTACCATGCTGTTTGACATGCATATCTCTTGGAAAGCATTGCGACTCATCACTGCCACAGGCTCCCATCAAATTATTGCTTTCTTGGAATCCAGATTTCCCATTATTGTGAGTAATGTTGTTATTGTTAACCTTGGTGATATCAGGTGCCGAACCATCCTTTTGTTTGTGAAGAGCTCCAGCTAGAATGGGGATATTGGTTGTTGTGGTAGAATACTTTGTGTCTATGATATGGCCAGTCTCTTGTTGACTCTCCAGAGTGGGAGAGTTCACTCCATGCTGATGATGACTAAGACTCGAGACACTCCTTATGACAGAATTTTGAGATGATCGCTTTGTGTCCAGTGCTGTGTGTGGTGTAACCACCTCAGAAGCAGCAGATGGATATGTCACGGTTACATGAATTTTTCCACAACTTGTTTGCTTCACTATTGAATCCTGGTAATTTCGTTTATGATATTCAGATCCAGAAGAAGGATAGTCGTAGACATCATCAACTTGGTTTATTGCCATCTCTGGTTCCATACCGCGGTAATCTGAGTGATGCTGAAATGAACTCCCTCCTAGAGCCGCCGTTCTACCACTTTTAATGGCATCATAACCTGAAATCAAAATACATCTTTGTTATCTGGTTGCAAATTTCTTATGCGTGGTATGGGTCGATTGTGAGTGTGCATACCTGATGTGTACGTGGCGTTTGTTTGGTAAACGTCTTGAAACGACGGCGAGTCACCATCGCTTTTAGAAGCGAATCTCTTTTTGAGAAGCCACTCGGCAGACATTGAAGAAGACTCCATGGGACGTTTCCTGTGATATATGTGACGATGAGGACTTCCATATCCATAATGTCCTCTACTCCTGTAATCTCCCCCTTTGCCTGCTCCTTCATCATCCGAGTGGAGGCAGCAGAGAGGAAGTAGGGATGAATCCGGGAGAGAATGAGATTTTTTGGTAGAATTCGCACCTCGATTACCTCTTCCCTGAGGATACGTGTAAGTACGCAATCTATCCGATGAGGAAGCCTCTTCATCCTCACCCAGACCGGCTTCATCTAACCAGCCAATAAATATCATTAGATAAATCCAATGTCATATGTAATTATGTAGTATCTTTACACAAAATCGATGGATATTCGCAATGTTATGGCCTTGCATTTAAGTACATGATTATATTTATATAATATAATTTTCTTTTTTCATTACCAGGCAAATATGGGATTTCTTCTGGAGGAACCACCCTGGCTGGTCCTGCTGTGTTCACATTATAATTGTTTCTCCCATAAGTAGCCAAAAGCCTGTGCCGTGTTGTTGTGCTATGGCTATCAACGGCTCTGAGTCTAGCCTGAGCACCAGCAGATTGAGAAGCACCTAAAGGTCCAACTGGAGCACCAGGGCCAATGATTACCACTTCGCTGCAGCAAAAGCAGAGGCAACACGAGCCAGGTCCGCATAGCTTGTCACGGAATGCTCGACGAAATCGTTTCGACATCACGCTGTACAGAATTGGGTTGATTGTAGAGTTGAGAAAATAGAAAACTCCTGGGGAAAGTAATGAAAAGCAAACAAAAGAATGTCTATTAGTAATTCCTTTTATATCGTAACTTTATAAATTATCAGAAATCACTATAACCTCGAGAAAATAGCAGGTTAGTTAGCATTTTTTTGTCAAGAAAACGTTACGTTTTTACCTGCTATGTAAAATAATGCCTGGTTAATATCCCGTAATGTTGCAGTCCATTCTCCGTACTGAGTGACCCACACAAAAAGTAGTCTCTGCAAATTGAATGGAAACCAGCACAAAAGGAAGCTTATCGTTATGACGACTGCAAAAAAAGAAAAGAAAATCTGTTAATTATATCAAAGTACATCAATGCTAACTTTTAAATTTCAACCATTTCATATAATGCGCAGCTGCAAAGTTTCTCAAATAAAAACCAACGAAATCCTTTCGATATAAAGCAAATGCCATTTTTATTGAATTCCCCGTCATCAAAAACCCGCAAGTCCTAAGTTTCAGCTCTCTATTACATGTCTGTATACGTTTGACATCTAGAGGTCAAGGGGTCACGGGATCAGTTTTATTGAATTCCCCGTCATTAAAAACCTCCAAATCCTAAGTTTCAGTTCTCTGGCATACGCACACACGTATGACCTCCATATGTGAAATGAGGTCAAGGGTCATGAGACCAATATCATTGAATTCCCTTTCATCAATAACCCCCCAAGCCCTAAGTTTAAGCTATCTGGCACACATCTGTATGCATATGACCTCCAGATGTGAAATAAGGTCAAGGGCTTCACGAGATCAATGCCATTGAATTCTCTGTCATTGATAACCCCCCAGGCCCGATAACGTCACAGCCCTCTAACAAACGTTTGTATTAGTCAGTATTAGATGAAGCAAAACCATATACGTTACGCGAAGCGACGTTTACGCGTAATATCATTTACACTGCCAGTAAATAAGTTGACTTTATTGTCAATAATTTTCTGGAAAGGCAAGTTAAGTTTACATTAGTTAGGTAATTATGGTATATTTTGTGGTCTGCGTTATATAAATTACCCAGCATTCGAATGACAGCTTTCCGACTTTGAATGTGAGCTTTTTCTGCTTGACATCGCTTTCCAGAGCTTCCAATATTGGGTGGAGTTGGCATCGTGTTGTTGGCGTTGCTGGCTAGGATCACATTGCCCGTTTGCAATTGATGATTAGCGTATGCAACGGACGCCGTGCTAGCCATGTTGGGTGAGTGATGCGAAGCACAGCAGCGTCGTAGTGATCTGTTCCTGGAACTCCGGTGAAGCACTAGTGCGATTCTCAAGTACAAAATCAAGATTAATGTCATCGGGGCGACAAAGAAGATGCATGACGAAATAACCATGAGCAGTTGACTGGAAATGTCAGGCTTGTCAAACGGAATTCCACACCAAGCGGACTCCTCCATTGTTCGATTCCACTGGTCTTGCACGTAGTTCACCTGCAGTTATTCAAGGAGAAGGTTTATCAGCAAACAGCTTATGAGCTAACTCTCTTACGAAGTCTTCCCTCCAAAAAAAAATATGCGCCATGTAGAGAAAACAATGTCAACGCGTGTACAAAAGTCAAACGAAAACGCTCTATTATTGCAAACTTATAATATATGCACCTATGTACACAGAAAAAAAGGAAAAATATTCTGTAAGTGAACGCACTCTTCAAAGTCAGCTTTAGTTAATACCTAAAGTATGCCCAAGCTCAAGGAAATGCTAGTCAACTCCGCAAATTCCTCTTCGTGAACTAGATAAGCAGGGAAGCGTGAATCCAGTCAGAGTTGTTCAGCAAAATCAAGACAAAAGTGGCTGAGACAAAACGAGAATTTCACTATAAAAATATTTAAATAAACTTAGCATACTGATCCCCCTGGCTTGACCTACCCACTCAAGATAAATAAAGCTGAAAATCCCTTTAAAAATGCACCTACTTACGTCCAGCAAAAGTTCTATTTTTGTTGAAATTTTGACGAACGCATCTTAGTATAGTTTTTCAAGTTGCCCCGCTCTTCTACACACTCACTCTTATGCATTTGTTGGCAATATGCATGCTCATTTCATAAAAGTTTACAATTTAGCCCATTTACTCTGACTGACTGACTTGGAGAAAGTTTTTCAACCAGACGCAAAGATATGATAACTTTCCCCCTTGGAAACAACCAGGCAATGAGATTACATGGAAAATTACTTGGTGTTTCGTCCTTTGTCTGTACAAAAAAACCTTTAGATTTTGTATGCTCTGCTGTACCTGAAAGTGAAAGCAAACACATAGAACATATTCCATCCATGTCTACTTCTCAAGTGGAATGCAGTTTAAGTATATTTGTAAGGTTCTATACTATATTCGGTACAAAAATACGTATCCCATACAACATATCATGTTTGCAAAAAACAAACAAAATAAGGTAGTACTAGTAAAGTAGTAAATAGTTATGTACATATTATACATGTCAAGGAACAAAGAGTTTATCTTATGTCTACCAGATACGGATAGACTCAGATTTCCTGGGAGCCATGTCCATTTTCATCTTTACACTTGAGTGAAAACCCTGTTATGCTTCGATGCGTACCATTTTCAGAATGAAGATTGATTTTTTATTTAGTATTTATATGGGAGCAACGAGCCTTTGATATAATGGTTTTCTCTACCAGAATAGTTTTGTCCAGTTTCCAATTTTTCACCTTTCTTCTTATAATAGATTCAGCATGTCCATTCAAATGTGACTGTTTCCAGATATTTGATATAGAATTAAATGCGCACTTGAAGGAGATGAAAAGAGATTGTATGCATTAGACAGAATGAATGTTATGCTGCAATTCTTCATTTATTGAAATTTCGTTCTTTCGGAACTACTGTCCGAGATTTTAAATTCTTTTAGAACCGGTCATTGAAGTGCTTGCATCATTAATTTCTTGTGCATGAACACAACCAATTAGGTGATCCTTTGAAGGTTAGAATGAAAAGTGATACTGTAAAAAACTCATCTCACACATTGATATAACACATATAAATATTATCTCTAATGTCGTCGGAAAAAAGGAATAGCTTTTCTAGTCCTAAGGCCATTTATATTAAGCGTTACAACAGGCTCTTAATCTTTGAATGGTATCCTTTATAATGGAATAGTGTTCGCTTATAATTTAATGGCTTAGAAAAAATGGTGTAATGAGTCGAAATAGTAGAATTTATTGCCGCATGGAATTTTACGAGAAGCTGCTGCAAAACGGCAAGCTCGTAAAAATGTTGTTCTTATGCATCGAAATTTCTTGTCGACTTTTAGGGAAAAGTTTGTGAGTATGTTTAAAATGTTTAAAAGTGACGATGAAAAGACTTTAAGAATTAAAGCAATTGGATTGGATATAGTATTAAGATAGATACATCTTTTCCAGTTTGGTATACGGTATAAAGAACTAACTTTGGGAAATAGCCAGAAAAATGCCAAGTTTGCAGTTAGTGTAATTAAAAATGATGCAGCACTTACGAAATGAGGAAATAAAAAGCAATATCTCAACTGATTTCTTTTAATAAACTTTTACCTTTAATTATGGGGTATGTTCTTACAACGAAATGTTCAAGTTTTGTAGAAAAGTTTTAACTATCAAGTCGAAACTATATAATATGTACTCTAGAAAATTACCAACATGTTTTAGGTTGGAAAAAATACGAATTTAGCACTCCTACTGTGCTGATAAGCAAACTGTCAAACACACTGATTGACGTATTACATTGCGCAGTTTGTTGTCCTTTTAAATTACATGACGGATGACTGGCTTTGCAACACCAGGCTGAATTCCTTTGGGACTCTGTTAAGCTATGAGTAAAGATCGGATGCACCGACAATGCAAATAATTTACGGTTCACTCAATTATCACTGTCAACTGCATGAATGGCATTATCTTGAGGTGCTGCTTTAGGAGAGGTGACAAGTGAAATTTCACATGACATCTTGAAGCCATGATCCTGCTACTCGACTATTTATGTATGTAAAGATGAAGATAACATACTCTTATCAAAGAAACACAGAAGGCGGTCCTAAAGCGACAAATTCAAAGACTGTCAATTAAATGCAATTCGTCGTCAGTTACAGGAAACATGAACAAAAACTAAGACAGCATTATTGCATCCCTTGATTTTTCCCTTTCTTTCATATTACATCCATATATTAAGGTAAAAGAATAGGTAATAATAATACACGACAGATTGTATGTAGATACACAATTTCATTTTTATCTATTTTAAATACTTAAACTGAAGCCATGCATTAACAAATTAGTTCTAGGAAAGTAATTTCAACGAATACAAAATTCCAGGGCAACAGGGAATAAAATAGTTGAAAATGTATTTATTGTGAGGGGAGCTGAGTGAAAATATAAAGTAATTTGAAGCGAACATCGTAGGAGTTTCTTTTTGTTGAGTGCAAGGAAAGAATGAAAAGTATTCGCATGGGCCGTTGAAAAAAGACAACAGTAAAAGAATGTTATTTGGCTGGCCCTGTTATATGGAAACAAAAACTAGGCCGTTTCATCTTCTCTAAATTGCGTGCGTAAGTATTCTTCTCAAGTCAACAGCATAATGCCAATGCCACAGTAGTTAATTTTTTGGCAACTGACTTAATTACGTTAGCTTGAGAGAGAGAGAGGAAAAGTGTGTGCGCTACTTTTTGTGGCAGTAATAATAATAATATGTGTATAAATCGGAGAACTCATTAGTTGTTTTGCCCTTTCTTACAATACTCCACCGCCACCAGTATTTATGATCTTATAATTCTATAGATGCGCGTCTTCTCATCAAAAATCTGAATTTCTTTGTTCCTTAAAATATAGAAAATCTATATCTACCTACATAATATAGTAACTTTGTATAGCTGCTAGAAATGTATCTATTCTCTAATGATAGTAGTATGTACACAGGCTCATCATCATGGAATAGTAAACTCGGTTAACTTTCTGTGGAATCTTGCATTATCCGTGTATTTATTTGAATGTGTGCAAGTCCGAGTGTGCTATTAAAGTTTTTGATCTTGATCTTTTTCTTGAGACTGTTGATCTTTCCCTTTTCTTTTGTCTACTCATATTACTCCATACACGCTCAAAAGAAATCGGAGAAACCACCACGGAAAGAAATAATTTTCATTCAGTTGGTGGATCTGGCTGGTCGAGTCATTCAATGGATGAGGATGCGTGGAGTTGAAACATCATACCACAGCAGCTGCCGAGTTCTTGATCATTTTCTTGTGTCTTCTTCATAGCATATTATGTACATATAAATAGTAATTGAAACAGTACCAAAGAGTGGATGGATAATACTTTATCTTACGTACGCAATAAACTCATGCCCTTTCACCACCACCAGCATCATAACAACAAAAATAATAATAATAACGATCGCAAGCAGTGCATTGAACTATAGCGAATATCCGGAGGTATTTTATCATTATACAATAGTCATGATGATACGGCAGAGTACAATAGTGTAATAATAATAATAATGTAGCAAAAGAAAGTATAAAATAAAATACTTATTATTCTTCTCTTCTTTCACTTGCCTGAGTGTAAGCTCCCCAGGGTAAAGCTGAAGCGATGGAGATGACCCAAATGAGTGAGATTACACGTGTCGCACGACTAAACTTGGACTTGGTCTGGCTCCTGTAATAAATAAGAGGCACGATGACATAAATACGCAAATGTTGTCTACGTTTGGATTATTACTACATATTTGGATGTCTGCATATATGGGGAAACCGGAAACAATTTAAAAAATAATTCCAAGAAAAGTTGGAAACAGTAGCAGTTTCAGTCATATCAGAAAGAGTTTTTGTCTTTGGGTGGAATAGCCTCCTTCGTCATTTCATTCAACAATTATTTTTAGAACTGGAGGCAGAATCTAAAGTAAGCTATTATATCTATCAAGTAATTAAAGGTGTAAGTAAGAAAAATGTACAAAGAGCTTACTTACCGCATCGGATGACAGATGGCAATATACCGTTCCGTTGTGAATGCCACAATTGTCAAAATGGAGGCGTATGTCGTACATTCTGTTAAAATGCCGCGGAGATCACAAGCAATCTCTCCAAAAATCCAGGGGTACTGATGCCACATCACAAACAGCTCCATTGGCATTGCTACAGAAATGGGAAAATAAACGGAAATGTGTTTTTAATGTTGTGTTTAATATATTAATCAAAACGCTGTGAGTTCTATTTACAAAATCTACGTCTACATCATATTTAGGTAGACATTTCTATAAAATGTTTGTCCACAATTTATTATACCATGAATTTGTGCTTTTTCACTCAAAATGTACGTCAGCTTTCAATCACTATATTTTCAAATTATACAACTTTTGTCAAATATGAAAAATTGAAACAGATTGAAGCAACTTTTATGAAGCAGTGAAACTTTTCTGGGTATAAGTCAATTATATACAAACTTTATTTTTTTGATAGACCGCAGTGGGAAAATTCATTTGGGATAATGCAGATACCTAATAAAATTTGGCCGGAACTTCTCAATGATGTGATATGAATAACACGACATTTTCGGAATATGGCATAGTTAGGGAAAGGGTTCCAAGTCACTTGTACTTTGTGAGAAGTCATTTTGAGCTAGTATTTCTGAGCAAGAATAATATACATAATGGTAATGGAAATGGACACATACATTCATTTGGACTTTGGAAGTGGAGCATTGGACGAGTAACGAATGAAAAATCGACTACTACGTTAACAGGACGGTTTGATATACGTTGTTACCCTTAGCCCACCACCACCCAATAACGTTAGTAGAATGGCAAATTATAAGGAGGAAATAAGGGAAATTGGTAAAAAAAAGTACAAAGTTTATACAGTGGAGGAACGATCAAGCAAAAAATTGAATTATTGAATCATCCAGCTACAAATTTGGAACTCGATATGCAAAATGGCCATTCAGAATGAATAAGATATTTTTTACCCTTAACTTTCAAGTTGATCCAGTTGGAGACTTCCAACTTTTCTTAGCTATTCTCTTGTTCTAATTTGGTGCTTTGAATGGCAATGGAAGGAAGTAAAGTTTGCTCAATATTTGTAGGCCTGAATGTTTTTCATCAGCTAATGAAAAACTAGATTATGGGAATCTTGACATATTGGAGAATGAACCTGAACTAGATTGAACAGGTAAGCAAACTTGGATAAAACTTGTCATTATCGTCTGCTTCAGTCGTTCCTTATATCATTACGCTAATAATATGAATAAAATAACCAAGTTTTAAAATCATATCGTGACGTATTTTGTTGAATATTCTTTTTACTTGAATACAGATTATTTTGGTATTTGCAAGTCTATCCTAACGTCTGAACTCTTTAATATTTATGGTTTCAAGTTTGTTGACATTTTGAACGACATACAAATACCAAAATAAAAAAACCGAATGTCATGATAAAACCAGAGTGAATTAATATGCACTAAATTATAAAATGTTTTGATTGATCGAAATAAGCAAATTACATTATATTACATATTCGTTGTATTTTTTGCATTTAATAACATGTTTTAGACACTTAGATATTTCAATGCAAACCAAATTATATTTTCCAACTTATTACGTGAAATTTTCATAATTCTTCACAATGCTGTATTTTTGCTTTAGAGTCAGATACCCGTACGTTGTAAGAATGGTGATTTTTATGGTACCATAAACTTAACCAAGACTTTCTATTATATCCTTTACGCTTTCCTTTGTTTTTTAAGTTTCATTTTTCTAAAATATACATGGAAAATCTCTGTGAAAGAAAGTTAAAAGCGTAATCAAAGTTATGAAATATAAAAACTTGAAGTATCAATGCATACATCATCGTGCCATGTCAGACCTTAGCTCTCTATTTTGAAAAAAAAACTGAAAGCATTTTTACTCAGTAAGATCAAATAAGTTACCAGATGTTCCACTTCACATTTAGAAACATAAGCTTGTAATTTGCACTAGCAAATTATCTTTAATATGATTTATTATCACACAGACAAGAAAGAAACTTCAGTCAAAGAACATTAGGTTGTAGGTTTAATGGTATCAAAGGTTTTACATTTTGATATACACACAAGTTGTAACTAAAACATATAATATGCTGTCATCACACTTTTCAAAAGGAATCCCCATTAGTTCTTAGAACATTTACATCGTTAATGAAAGCATTGCGTCTGTGGATTTGTAAGAAGCGAATAAAATTTAATTTAATACCTATGCACAAACATTTATTGCGTCAATACTCTTGAGACAAAATTTGTTGACTTTACCATCCACTCTGTCCTCATATTTTTAAACAAATCCTTTATGCAACTTTAAACTTAAATGGAAACGTCTTTGACGCTGAAAAATTCAGACAAATTTTAAAACGAAATAATGCTTCTTTTAAACTGCTACAGACAAAGTGCAAACAAAAAGTACCTAAGACGAAAAAATAACCCTTGTAGGTAAGTGGATTTTCCATGTTGATTTTGTTAAAGTAAAAGCAATGCTCTGCGTTTGGATGATTTATAACGCCGAGGATCTTGCAAAAGTCATCTATAATAAATTGGTTTCATTTTATTAAAGTTAACGCTAATATTATTATCATTGCACTTTGACTTTGCATTGCAAAAAATACTTTGCGGTGAGGAATTCACGTTAATAAAATGCCTTACTTTTATGGTTTCTCGATTACAATCTGCAAACTGTATGTAGTAGTATTAGTATTAGCAGTTGTATCTAATAAACATTTTAAATAAATGTTGTCATCCTTGTTTCAACATTTTTATATATCAGTTAACAAGGGTGCATGCGGAACGGAGAAAAGTTTTATTTTATGTCCTGAAACTTATCAAATTATAACAGTGAGCCAGCGAATCGCTCGTTATATGTTCATGTTTAGATTTAATCGTCGTTCATTGAAATTGGACAATGCAGAAAAGACAAAAAGTTGGCAGAAGTCGGTGAAGTGAACGTAAAACGGCATGCTACCCAATGGACATTGTCCATACATAGATGCTTCCTCCCTAACGGCAGTAATCTTGAAGGCTATGAAATGAAACTCGTAAAATAGTATTGTAGCTTCAACAGCAACTGCTAAACGTCAAGAAAGAACTGCTCAAGGCTCCGCATTATTTGATGGTTCAGTTCTGCACAGCATTTTTTTCGACTTGACATTTATACTGGACGGACATGAGAGTGAAAAATTACAACCATTACGAAAGTTCAATGTGGTGTGGAGTTCTCAATGAACCATTTGTTAGTATGAACAGCAAGTTTTCTAAAGTTTTATACATTTTGCATCGATAGGGAGGGCTTTTCGATTTAAGTCAATCTCAGGCTCCATTTTGTGTTTCACGAAATATGTATTTCTACAAAATCCTTTTGTTGTTTGATGGAACTAGCAGAAAAAAAACTCCAGCGTTTGCAATATTTCCTGGGTCACATGTACGATTATAATATCCAAAGACCATGCACATACTATATTAAACAGAAATTCAATGCAAACGATATTTATTGGAGTTTTTTGATAGAGTGGAAGTGAAGTAGTGAATCGGAATAGAATCGGAATATTATTGCAGCTACGATTGTCGATATTTTCACCTCAAAGTTTGGTTGGATTAAGACATGTATAGTTATTCGTTTGTAATCAAGGCTTTGTTTCTCGATCGTTGGTTATCTAAAAGTATATGAATATCAATTTTTGCAAGGTATAAGGAAACAAAGGTAAGGAACACCTAGGTGTGTACAATGTATACACTGTGGGGTATAGACACACGGCGTGACGTACTATTTGCTGTAAATTGTTCGCCTTTAGTTGATGAAAAACGTTCCTCTAATATTTTTCATATCATCAAAGATGTTAAATTTAGCATTCCATCTTTGAGTGTGTACACACTCAAAGAAATCTACTCTGACAAATAAATGAGTGCTTACTTCACATCATATTTTTGCATAGATTTTGTTGTTGAGTAGACATTTGTCTGTAAAATGGATTTTCCCTTTGATACCCATCCTTATATCAAAAGCATCCCTCCTTATTCTTGCAACTTAATCTAGTATTTTTGTACAATGCTTTCATTCAATGCAAATAAAACTGATATTTCATATTGTCCATATTATTAATGTTTCAATGGAGTCATATATGAAACTATTAGTTTATAATGTAATATCAGTTTTATGCCAACCACTCCTAACTTTTGATATTATACGTGGAGTTTACAAAATGTTTTTGCCCAGCTTATTCGTAGACTGTAGATTTATCGTTAATAGAAAATATGATTCATACAATATACATTTTACTCATACCAAGTAGTTGTTAAAACTGAATTTAGACATTGCATATAACAAAAATGTTTAGCGCCAAGGCTTGTTGTTCAATTAACTACATTATCTCTATATTAAAATTGCTACTTTTAATAGTCATGGCCACTCGCTGAAACAATGGCTGAAAGTTTCTTCCAAAAACATTCTTAAAACTCTGAGTGAAGTGAACTCATATCAGTGAAGATTTAGTTTTCATGGAACCATGCCTGATTTAACATGCTACTTTTGATGTATTGCTTCTCATGATTTGCGTTTTCAACAAAAGACAGAGATAAAACTTCTAAGTTTCTGAAGTCAATTTTCTAAAGTCCTGAAGCATCAAACTGTCTAATGTAACATGTATAATCTACTATGCGCATTATCCGTTTTTTATTCAAGTTTCGTATTTTCAAAGGCTTGGAAATAAATCACGCAAAAAATTTATCTTGAATTGTTGTTTCCAAAGTGTTGACAAACAGCGTTATTGTCACAGATAGAAAGAATTTTGGCCTTTGCTGAGGAAGAAACTTTTACTTTTTAAAAAGTAATTTTAATGCATTTGAATAGGTTTTACTCAACTTTATACTACGTTCTTCCTTGATTAACAGTATGCTCACCTGCTTTCCCTTCTTACATGAAATGTGTTGTGCGATATATAATATTTTAGCCAAATGATATAGTACTTCACTAAATGCGTAACAAATCTCAAATTCAGAAGTTTCTAAATCTTTGAATGAAGCAGAAAACAGTAGAGGATAATGTGATAGTTGTATATGAAAACTATTCCACTAGTATAAAAAATACTCGTAGCAAAGCATAACTTTTTCCCTTCCAACAATGTTTCCACTCCTATGTATTTTTGTTAATATCAGAGAAGTAGAAACTATTTTTATTCATTCTAAAAAGGAAAAAGAAGACAGTCAAGTGCGTTTACGTCGGTCCATTTTTGTAGCTCTAGAAAATTTCCAAGAGGAGCATTATTTGGAAGTATGTGAATCAAGACTTTCACTGGGAGGATAATTTTGGTCGTGCCACCTTCATTTTAATGATATGAGAAATTTCGAATTGCATCCATTTTATTACACTTTAAGAAGAGTTTTTAGTTGAAATCAGGAATGTAAAAAATCAATGGGCGATTGCATTGTATTAAACTAGGTAAACTTAAATAAAATTCTTGAATGGAGCAATTTGTTTTTTCCACATTAGAGCTCTAAATATGTGTAACCCCTAATGTCTACTTACCAAAACGATGTTAAAGCCAAGAAAACTTGCTCAACATCTCATCCAATTTCATTCATTGGTCTGTCAATGTGATTTGCAACATGGCATGCTGGTACCACTACACACCAGTAGTTTGGCAGAAGTGGCAACCGCAGAATCACAAAAATACATGCATTTTATATATAACAAAAGATAAATGATAAAGGAGCGCCTGTAACAAAAAATCAAAGCTGTTCCACTACTTGTTGTCGAACAAAAAGCATTAACATTAAAAGCTCACAGATGAAATGCAAAAGTAGATGAATACGAAACCAGATCTCATAGACACAAAACAACCCGATAAAGTCTCATTCTCACTATTCTTTTATAACGGTAAACAGCCTTTCCCTTTTAAGTTTCCTGTGTGCAACTACTATATAACATCAATAATGTAGCAACTTTTTCGGTGTTTGTGTTGATATTGTTTGTATCAAAGTCAATCTAACAATGCATTGACCTGTATAGCAAGCAGTTCGACACTTAAACATATTATAGAAGAAAAAAGGAAATAGGATGCGAGATATATTACCTACGTAAGCAGCAAATCAAACTATTCTCTGCTTTTTTGTATATTGAAAGATTCTTTCACTCCTTGTTTTTTGTGACCAGACAATTTCCTTCCCAGATTTTTTTCACCACACAATGTAGGGATACTTAGGTACTTTATCAAAACAGCTTTAGCATTTATGCAATATGAGATTTCTCAAGTAAATAAGGTTTTTTACCCAATATTTGTCAAGTCTACAAGCTGCCAAATTGGATTTCTTTAGTGAAAGGCGGATAGAGAGAAATACTCTCTACATCTTTTAGCTTTTAGAGCCACTTTACGACGGATTGCGAAAAAACTGTTGTCGAGCTCTGTTTTCGCTCACTTGAGATTTACTTTTTCTGATTGACGAGAGAAAAAGAAGTAAAGTAATAGGCGTCGTTTCCTTTCTTCGGTACTTAAAGTTAGACTGCAGGAGCCAAAAGAGAAAAAAAGAATGGACAAGGTGTGTGCTGGTTGTTGCAATGAAGGGATTTTGTGTGGTTAGGTAATTAGATGGTAAACATGACAGACGAGATGAGAGGCACGAGTTTTGTGGTAGAATGAGCAACTGTTTAACAACAAAATACGAATCCAGGGTTGTTGTGCGTTTGTTTACTTTGTTGGCCCACACCACGCTGACCAACATGCTACCTCATCAGCAAAATTGGAGAGATGAGGGAAGTTAGAAGGAGGCAGATTTGTATTTCTATTATAATGGAAGTTAAATGGATGCTAGAAGTAAAAAAGAGTGGAGTGCACCAAGTTGAGTTGATATTATGTGGTATTCTTTATTACATATATGTATTTATCCAAGTAGTATGTACTTTCTATTTTATATATAATGAGTTTGGTAAAAAAATGTATAGTGCCATCTACTTTTGTGCTACTACATCTTTATAAACACATAATGTTCTGTTCTGTCTGTTCCTGGTAACCTCACAACAACATGTTCAAAGTGGAACCATTCAAGTCGTTGCCACCTAAAACCACGAAAACGTAGTTTGTTCCTCTGTCATCCCAAAATCTGTATTCATTACAATGCTTACTTTCACTCTTGAATCCTTTCTTCAAACTTTTCTCACTTTCACTTGGATCAAGCCTGACAGCAAGCTTGAGCCAAGCTCGTGAAAATATGATTAAGGGGATGAAAATCAGTTGCTGGTAAATTCCATAGATAGATGAAGGCATCATGCATTCCGTTTGTAGGGTCCTTTTCTATTAAAACTATCTAATTATAAGAACTCGTAGAGAATCGACAAATATATGGTACTTACACGGCTAGCCATTTCAAATAAGGATTTTAGACCATTAACTCAAAAGCTCGGATTAGTACATGCATGTGTGTTTCTGAAACTCACACTATACCTTGAAATTTGTTGAAACAAAACACGAATCATGGTCTACATTAATTTATATACGCTTTCTACTACGACGTGATAACAAATTTGCTGATGTCATCTAAGTTCTCTTTCATCATGTTTGTTTTTCACCGTATACTTTTTGTTTTTATTAAGTTTGAATCAAAAGATTACGTTTGCAACTATAGTTATTCCGATCTCGTATAAGAAAGCTAAAAAATTGAGTTTCATATATATTGCTAAGAGTAGATAATATAGATAAATTCAATGAAGTACTACTGTATTCTTGATACAAACTTTCTTTGTGAAAATTGTTAAGATAACTCATGTTTTTATTACTAAAATTGACATTTAATGGACAAGCTCAAAGACATGGTTAATGGTTACTTAAGTCATACCAGGTTTTTGTATTTCTTACAATTCCTACAGGACTGGAACGTTCCGCGACAAAGGTTTTCAATCTTGATTTTGATTTTGTTTACTGCTAACATTGACATTAGGAAGCCAGCGGTATTTGATTTTTACACCATTGGGCATCTTTTTTGTTACAATCTAAAAACTAGTATTATCAATAGATGACTGATTTATCGCCAAAACTTTCTCCGTCTTTGTACTTTTTACATTTGCCTAAAACACAAATCAACGCTTACATAAGAAGATTATGTAACATACTTATATAATATGTTATGCCCTATTTCCATTTGATTTTAGATTGCTTACAGCGCTAAATGAACTTTCGCAACTTTCTCCACGTAATATGACGGTAAACCTACAAGGGTCGACACTGACAAACATAGACTTTTTTAATCTTTGTTAATCCCTTTTCCTTTTCTTTGTA